>NQII01008880.1:2936-52714 GCA_002778355.1 Clitarchus hookeri | reverse complement strand
GCAACCAGTTTTTTTAAGAGAACGTGCCGAAATTTGACATTTTAAGGTCTATAAATTCACTGCCTAAATTATTCTCTGACTAATGACTGGAGATAATAAATAAGATATTCGTTATTCAACTTCAAACAGTAAAAGGATGATAAAGACTGTGAATGTATAAAAATGTAATAAGGTGCAAGATACTATTATTTAGACCTAAAGGGCCTACAATTTTGATGCATCTGTAAAACTATTTCCGACAAGTTGACAAATAGAAGACGTTAGTGCACCGTACTCCTGAAGTGTAAGCCTTTAGTGTCTATGCAGTCAACGTCTGGAGGGATACAACAGCAATTTGTAGCGGCTTTCAAGCCGCCACGCTGCAGATGTTCGCCATTCTTTGAGAGAACAGCGCGCCAGTGTACCGCCTTAGAAGTACAGGAGACGGNGCTTTCAAGCCGCCACGCTGCAGATGTTCGCCATTCTTTGAGAGAACAGCGCGCCAGTGTACCGCCTTAGAAGTACAGGAGACGGCTTTGTCGTTCGAATACCACGTCGGTTGGCAACCTGCAGACGTCTGCCGTTCAAGTCAAGTCCCTGTAGCGCTCAGGCGACAGATTTACGACACGATCCCTTGCACGTTGCCTTGTTTGGACACGCACATGACGAATCATGATCGCCACACCACTCGTGTAAAACTTTGATCTGAGGAAAATGGTCTGCTGCCGACCGTATCAAATACCTACTCTCTCACAGTCGTGGGTCTGCCTGAAAAAGTTACAGAACGTATTGTCTTATATATTTCCACTTTATTCTTATATTTNGCTTTGTCGTTCGAATACCACGTCGGTTGGCAACCTGCAGACGTCTGCCGTTCAAGTCAAGTCCCTGTAGCGCTCAAGCGACAGATTTACGACACGATCCCTTGCACGTTGCCTTGTTTGGACACGCACATGACGAATCATGATCGCCACACCACTCGTGTAAAACTTTGATCTGATGAAAATGGTCTGCTGCCGACCGTATCAAATACCTACTCTCTCACAGTCGTGGGTCTGCCTGAAAAAGTTACAGAACGTATTGTCTTATATATTTCCACTTTATTCTTATATTTGGATTCATTGACAGTACATTTTTTTAGGCTACATCTGCGTCATTTTTTGAAGAGGAAGAACAAATATTTTCCGTTCACTTAGTCAGCCGCTTAAAAAAGTTACTTTCATGGTATTATTCTTATCAACAACTTCCGTAGAACTCAAATTTCGGGTTTCAAAAATCCGTAAATAAACCATACATTTTTTTTTTTTGGCGAGATAAGAGCAAAAATATATATTTTATCCAAACCAAATGTACAGGAAGCGATTATCCCATGCGATTTCCCCTTAAAATTCGAAGAAAATCCACGGGTAATTCTTTAATATGTTCATAACATTAAGTGCATGGTTAGGACCTGTGCACACAAAGAATTAAAATTAAGATCAGACATATTTACTTTCTAACTATCGGAAGGTGTCTGCTACAAACATGATACTCGGTACATTGCCACTCTTCGCCTTGCCAGGAACCCAGAATTACTCCCACGCAAGAAATTTGTACGTGCCATTCTATTTCTGACGGTCGATTCGTGATGCAAACCATAAAGTGATATTCATATAAATTATATTTAGAAAGAAATCATTTTTAACAAACGTTATTTCTAACTGCCTGTCATTAATGATATGAGCTGGTCGCTTGGCACACAACCTCGTCATGGCCTGTCCTCAGTGTTGAATGTTCGGCACACCAACTGGATAAGTACAATTAATTTGTACTTGCACCAATGCNTGAACATCCATTGTTTACTCCGCTCATTGTTCCTTTCCTTCTCCGCACGTTCCCAAAACTTTTATTACGGTTTTCATTCGTTCAGCAATTAATGCCATATTCCACAAGCTTTAATGTTCTCCAGTGTCTATACTGTATTTTTACCACCAGCTTTCTTCACTTCCAAATACTATATTCATTTAAGGTCTCATTGTTAAAACTATACTTCTCCAGTATTCAACTCTCCCTATCTGTTTCGCGCTATACACACTCCACGGTCACTGCTGGGCCAAAAATGTGACTAACTATTGCAGAATTTGAAAAGAGTACATACACTCATGAAAAATAAATGTATTGCCTACACTTGTGCATGAGTATGGCACACCAGCTCGCAAGATGTAGTAAAAGTTNCACTCCACGGTCACTGCTGGGCCAAAAATGAGACTAACTATTGCAGAATTTGAAAAGAGTACATACACTCATGAAAAATAAATGAATTGCCTACACTTGTGCATGAGTATGGCACACCAGCGCGCAAGATGTAGTAAAAGTATAACCGTGGTTTTGATTTATATTCGAGTAAGATGAAGACTAATAAACAAAAGCTTGCAATACACATCCAAATTAATATCTGCCCTTAAAGAACGATTCTACTTCAAAGTACGAAATTGGCTTCTTTGGCAGCACCAGCAACGTGACAACCTCTTAAAATACACACGTGCCTAATAAATATTCTTACATACACGCACTATTCGAATCCTAGCGAATATGCAAAAGAGGTTAGGATACTTTGAAAACACACCTTAATAGTATAAAATATTACACATGGATAATCAGTGGCAGACTAACATTTTCTAAAGAAGGGCACTTAAGTTTGATTGAACATTCAGCAAAAGAACACTGAGCTCCAGTTATACTCACGATTACAGTTTCTCTACCATAACACGGTCACAGTTTATCTAGCATAACTAAAAAAAAAAATTACCGTCGATTCGAAAACTACTGTCTAAGCGAAGGCAGCAGTAACGTGAGATAAGAAATTAATTTGTTCCCACTACCCACTTCATCAGTTTAACCAGTTCAACCACGCGCATTGTAATACTCGAGTACGACGAGTGCAATCGATTTCACGAACAACCAGGAGGGTGACTCAAAAAATCACACTTGTATTTGTGAAATGCGGATAACGTCACAGTCCTTGCCATTTAATTACCCAAGTTATCGCATACAAAAAAAAAAGCCGCTTCCGTGCTCGTGGGCATGGTCGATGAATTTACAGACAAAATTTCGCAGGGGAGTATAGGCAACCTGATAACAGTACTTTGCCGTTACCACCTTAACGTGACGTCACTCGCGGTGGGCAATACAATAGCAACGTGACATGTTTTGAAATGAGTAGCAGCGCGGTAAATTAAAATGGGCAGAAAGAAGTACAAAAGTTCCGTTACTTTCACTCTGTTTTCAATTGTAAACAAGTAGATAAAGATGATCAGACTTATGGTACGTTATGGTATCAGACGTACTTAATGGTACGTTGACCAATTGTAAGCAATTTCTTAATTCTCGTTGCGTTTGCTCTGTTACCATTTGTAAACAAGAATAAAAATATACTCAGATATACTATTTATTAATACATTCTCCAAGCCATTTCATAATTGTTCTTTGTTTAATAAAATTATATAACGTTATCATGGTTTTTCTTATGGGGAATGTTATGTTAACATAACCTCTTTGGTGTATAGCTCGCTGTGTGTTATATTTCGTAAAATATATGTGAACAAATAAATAAAATGAAGTCCAACTGATGAAGGGTAGAATCATTCAGTAGGAGACACGGGGGCGGCATGGGGTAGGGATTAAGTTTCAGCGCGGGAACGGGAATGCGTAATTTTTTTAATGGAACCGCTTGGCTAAAATAAATGTTCTCGGACACCGCCTCCCGACACGTGTTTTCGCCCGCGTTAAGCCACGGGAAGACGTGAGATCGTTGCCAAGTTTAGGAAGATGGCGATGCTAAGCACGATATGCTCTTCCCAGGGACAGGTTGAGCGAGAACAGCGTGGAACTGGTCTGGTGCGATTCCCCGTGCCAAACTATTAAAGCTCTACCCCAGTTGAACTGGAATCCGCGCCGCCGACCAGTCCGTAAAATCGATTAAACAGGGACTAATTAATTCCCATGTATTTTTCGTCGCCTTATTTTGCCAAGACTTACGCTTGTTGCAAAGATGCGGCGATATTTTATTTTAACAGCTCTTCCCGCTCATTAAAAAAAAATGTTATTCAAAAAAGGCAAATGTAACTGAAGAGAAAGCCAACAAAAATTTCGGAAAGAGTTACGTTTCGTAGTAAGATAGAATTACAAATGACCTGACGCCTCGTGAACTGGTCCTCGGCGATAGTGTGTATTCATGTGTCAAGCTCAGGAGGCTTGAAGTCGGTGCCAATGACGACGCGCACAACAAAATGTTGGAACGCCAACAGCGAACCTTCCGCAATATGCAGTAACCGATCAGATACAAAGCCCACCCAGAGCCTTGCGCAACCAATCAGAGAGTGGATACACCCACGTCAAAATAACCCCCTCGCTATTTCGTCTCTGTATACTTATTTACTCTATGCCACCAGCAAATCACGCCATATGAGGACCGGATCGATGATAAACGTTTGGCCCCGTCATTTTTATGTAGACTTCTGCGTATAGCTGTGTAGCGTAAAACTCAAACTTCAAATTTTTTTCTCCAGGAAGTTAATTTGGTGACTTTAAAACATATATTTTTTTTACACGTTGCTGACGCGGCCAGCAACCATGACAACGCTTGCAAAACATGTAGTTTAATGACATATACTGGTATTTTACGATAGGTCTCGGTGATAAGTGCGATGATCACCGGTACTGTCACGTGGCCCACAAAATCACGTCTTTGCATCTTAACGCAAAGCTATGGTAATCTATTAAAATTGTAATCTTATGGTTACGTATTGATTATTTGAATAAGTCTCCATTGCAGACCTGTGTTATTCTAATATCTTAAGAAAAACTCATGTATGCGCCCTTAGTGTAGAGTGCAAACGAAGAAAGTGGCCAACACTCGAAGTTACTGGTGAACGTAAAGTTTTCTCAGGGAGAATCAGTTTTGNCTCAAACTTCAAATTTTTTTCTCCAGGAAGTTAATTTGGTGACTTTAAAACATATATTTTTTTTACACGTTGCTGATGCGGCCAGAAACCATGACAACGCTTGCATAACATGTAGTTTAATGACATATACTGGTCTTTTACGATAGGTCTCGGTGATAAGTGCGATGATCACCGGTACTGTCACGTGGCCCACAAAATCACGTCTTTGAATCTTAACGCAAAGCTATGGTAATCTATTAAAATTGTAATCTTATGGTTACGTATTGATTATTTGAATAAGTCTCCATTGCAGACCTGTGTTATTCTAATATCTTAAGAAAACTCATGTATGCGCCCTTAGTGTTCAGTGCAAACGAAGAAAGTGGCCAACACTCGAAGTTACTGGTGAACGTAAAGTTTTCTCAGGGAGAATCAGTTTTGTTATTATTACTACACTCCTTCGTAAGCTCATTCAGGGCAGTAGGTAATATCATTCCAAAGTGTATCGTTGACCACCCTGATGGTGACTGCTGAAGAGTGCAGCTATCATTTTAACTTGGGGAGCGAACTCTTCCACTTACCTCTTCTTCAGCAAGTAATACATGTGTTTAACACTTATGTTTTGAAATCGTGTACGGGAAAGCCAGGTTTTTCATCNCTCTTCTTCAGCAAGTAATACATGTGTTTAACACTTATGTTTTGAAATCGTGTACGGGAAAGCCAGGTTTTTCATCTCTCCCGATCCTCTTCCAGGCGTGCCAACAAATATATATAGAAATATAGAAAGAGAGTTATAAAACAGAAAACAGAATGCCACATGTCAGGAAGAGAAGCACGAATTGCAAAAAATTGCCAGCGTTGAAATTCAAAATTCCACCTTCAAATAATTATTTTATTTAACATCTTTATTGGGCTATCGTGGAGTGCGCAATAATTTTTTCCAGAGTTCTTACCGACATAACGGAAATACTAATATTTCTACGATTGTGGCGCGTTCGTATTAACTCTTCGAGTGTAGCGAACATGTAAACAGAATGGAACCTAAGTACTAATGATCTTAACAACCTCCCGCGAACACAGAACTCGTGTAGATACACACTGAATTTTTTTTGCATTTATTTTAAATGTTTACACTTCATACTGTATGTATTAACTGGTATTATTAAGCAAATTTGAAATACATATTTGAAACTTGAATGCAAAATTAGAATAACAGAATATTTGAAGAGTCAAATTGACGTATTGGAAAAACAGATGTGTAAAAACTACGAAAGCTTAACGTGTAACTCTACAACGGCGTAATTTAGGTTCAATCCCATGTAAATCGCATTCCTTACATGCTGCTCTAATGTGAGAAATTTTACTAATTTTACATTTATGAGCAATCCTTGCTCCCCCCCCACCCCCCTTTTTCCCGCCCTGGGTACTAACNTATAGAGCGAACTTTATAACCAGTATTGAAAGTTTTTAACCTGTAACTAATGTGGAAAATTTGCCACATAGCAAGCTAAACACGTAGAAATGTTGAACATCCCTCCTATATACCTTCGGTAAACTTCACAATGCAGTTAACCCTTTCCCGGACGAATGTAGGAAAACTATTACGACTGTTAGGATAGGTAACTTTACCATTTATGCTTGCTGAATGCGCATTTACACTGATGAGGTAAATTTGTGAACAATATTTGAGAGTATAGTGAGGGTTTGTGTCATATAAACAAAGAGATGAGGCCGTATTCTGTTTAAAATACCATTAACTAAATTTATTTAATTTAAACTTTTCCTGTGTAATTTTGTACATATTTTCTATAAGTGTTATTTCATTATTACTGCTTATTTACGCTCGAAATGTAATTGGCTATCAAGCAAACAGCTTAGGAGTAACTTAAAATGTGAGATCCAAACCAGAGGCAAAACTCGAACCGTAGACTACAAGTACAACCCAGAGTACTAACTTCTACCTTCCGGAATCACTTTCTTCATTCCAGGCACTACGCATTTTAAACTAGACAGTGATCTATAAGCACGTAACTCCAAACAGCTTCTGTGCGGAATATAATAATTACCACGCTCTTGTGGAAGTGTTTATCGTCATGCTAATTAACAATCCTCGTAAAATCAAAAACATTTATGTGAAAACCTCTTAAATCTACGATAATATATGAAATAAAGAACGGCAATAAAATAACTAGAGAAATAACCCACTGTCCAAAATAATATGATTTTCCATCTTCTATATGTTCAACAAGGATGGTATAAATAAGTGGAAATGTTTTTTTTTTCTGTCGTGTGCGAAACTGGCCATTACGCAGGTACGAGGTACACTGATTATCATTAATTATGCAAACAGTTTATCTGTGGCTCGCGTACCTAAGCCTACATGGACGTGTTCGAGAGATGTAATCTGTCGGGAGCTAGGAGACACTGGCACTTGTATATAACGCCCCTTCACATCTGCGTCTGAAGGATAATGAGGTGGCGTGTAGATTTACCTTCTTGCCCTAAACTGCCACGGATATCAAAGGGGCAACGTTGGCAAGTCTGAATAAAACCTCGAATGCAGTCGCCTACAGTAGTTAAGCACATTGTGGATTTGTGATTGAAAGATATTCTGGCGGCACTTACCTCCTAAGATATTTAGTGAAATGAAACGGAGCAGTGGCCGAATGCGAATGGCAAAGTAAACGGGAATAACACGAGAAAACCCATCGGGCGACAGCATCTGCCAGGTTTCCCATATGGGAGAATCTTGGCGTTACCCTGCCGGAAGTATACCCNCTGCCAGGTTTCCCATATGGGAGAATCTTGGCGTTACCCTGCCGGAAGTATACCCCAACTCACCATTAAGGGGGGAGGGGTGAGTGGCCTGCCGTCGATATTACTGCGGCCACTTATTGTATTAGTACGTCTTAAAATGCAACAAAAATTCGCAGATCCAAACCAAAAGCTCCATAATACTATTTGCAGTGTTAATTATGTATAGAGAGTTGTATTTCACAGTCGCTTCAAGTACGTGACTTTTTTCTTCGTACACTCTAACAGGGAATATTGTGAATTTACCATATCGGTGTATACGTACAGTGACAAAGCGCGAATGGTAAAATATTTCCCCATACATCCATGGCAACGTTCTTACAGTTTCTCAGGAAGGAGTTAAATGCGTAGGTAAGTTCCCAACTTTGTATAATAGCGACGCTAATCATTCCTATATTTTCAGTCTGATGCTTTGTACTAATTCCATACACTGTATAGGTTAAAAACTTCCATTGAAGTTTAGGAAATTTACCAGAAATTTTTTACAGTGTACGAAAACATTCTGCATATGCGTTAAACCGATTCTTTCTAAAACGTTTATTTCAGACAGTTGTAAGGCAGTTAACGTCAAGTATTGCTCCGTCTTAACATCCGCTAATTGTCCTTATCACAAAGTTTCTGGCAAAGCTTGCCGTGGAAACTCCGGGTGCATTTAAATATAAGATTCAAGGAATTATTGTAATTTTTTTTTTTGTGTTTTGGGAAGGTATAGTGTTTTTATAACATGATATCAAAAGCAATTTCACGAGATATCCAAATAAGTGAAAAAAAAACTGTTTTGTAACAATTTTTTAAACATTATTTTTTATTTTTTTTTTAGTTTTCATTTTGTTGCAGAGAACATTTAGAACGCTATTTATACATAAAGATTCTTCTTTCAAGGTGTTTCTTGAAGTATTTGAAACGCCATGATGAATTTCCTTAGAAATAACAGACATGGCTTGTTTGCAATTTGGGTATTTAATATTTATATTTGAATTTTTTTTTTTTGCAAAACACATAACTTCAAATAATATTAAACCATTTATTTAGGTTTCTATAAACGTACCTACAAAATTTTGGCAACAACATAAAAAAATTGAGTTACTTCCATTTTTAAAGTTGACATGAGATATAAACTTCAAATACCCGTGATTCTTAATTTTTTTTTTCACATTTTATGTCCACGATGTAGTTAGTAGGTATGTGTCAGGAGCTAGCTTCGAATCCCGGATACCACATGAATGTGTGCATTAAGTTTTGATATTATAATGCCAAAATATTCATTGTTATTCGCCACACGGTTGTGTACAGAAAAATTCTGGAGACTGCAGGATCCCGTGAGATTACAACGATCTCCGAACCACTTATTCCGACGTAATGCATAGAAAATTTTGACCAACCTCAGAGATTGAACTCGAAACATCACTGGGTAGGTCTGTAGGGACGTACCATAAAAACTTTGTTGGTTTAGGACGATTCCACCTACTGAAAAGCATGGTAATTACAAACAAAACAGTTCAAAAAAAGCCCGTTGTGAAAGGTGAAATTACTGATGTCTTCTTTAAAACCTGCTTATTTTCCTTGATGGTCTATTGCTACCCCCAAACGCTGTGCGTGCATTTTTGCTTCATTATGAAGCTTTTAAAGTAAATACAAGTACGCCGATAACTATAATAATATTTATAAGTAAGTTTACACCAAATTACTTCCGGATTTTAAGTAAAAATATATAAAATTAATTTAAAACACATTAATAACAGTCGCGCCATGCTTTCTTCTGGATGGAAACAACAATTTGGTGTGTACTCATACGGTGGTCTTCTCCCTCCCTCCCTTTGACTTGATTCCTCCCCGCGGGTAATATAATTTTTTTGCTCCTTCTGGGTCACATCGTGGAGGTGTGTATGTTTCACTGTCACAGTAAGAGAACGAGCGATGACTAGCTTTGACGAACGGCGGCGTCTCGGTCAAATTGACGTGTTCACAACAGAGCTAGTTTGTGTCGGGCAAGGAAATTAGCTGAAAAAACACGGAGAAACTCTCCAACAGCTTCTTTCCTCCTATGAATGGCATTACAGAACAGGCGCGTGGACAGAAGTGGAATGTTATGACGGTTCCTTTGTCGAGGGCGCGTCGATTCGTCGCTGGGCTCTAGGACCGGGCCTTGCGTACGACTGGCGGTGAGGTCACGCACTGCGTTCCGACATGTTGCTGGCCAGTGACGCCATTTTGCTGGCACGTGCGGCTGGAGTTCCCGTGATTTAAGCGGCTTTCTGACCTCTGCAGTCTTAAAGATGCTGTGGTGGCAACAAGCGATGAGCACGACGAGTAGAATTTTTGTTTTGCGGGCGACAGCAGTGGCGGGCCCAACTTATTGGGAATGTGTTGTGCTGTCCGACATAGAAACATCTAATTTTCACAGTGTAGTAATTTTTTCTATTAGACTGGTCGCCTTATAAAAGGACGAGGCGTGTATCTTTCCTATCCTGTGTTTTATCTGCGTGCGAATCGGCAAAGAAATCCGCGGGATTGGCGCTCGAGACGCAGGTGGAGCCGGCCAAGTGTTCTTCTACACAGCCAGGTGCACGTGCGTGAAACTTGTCGCTAGAGCGTGCACGCGCCGCACTGCTGTGTTGAGGTTCGCTCTGCGATGAGTCCTTGTACCCGGTCAGCTACATCACGCCACAGAGTAGGTACGTGCACAGAGCCGAAATGGCGTGACGGTTCCTTTTATGTCGACGTACCCGTTCTCTGATTGACTACTGTGCTCTCCGCTCCATGTTGACTGGGCTGCCGGCTGGCAAACCAGTTACCAGTCACGTGAATGGCGTTCCGACATGTTGTTGGCTAGTGACGCCATTTTTCTGGCATGTTCGGCTGTAGTCAGCAATATAAGCGGCTGCATCACACTTCTCTATATTTACTCGCTTACTGAAGAGCTACCGAAAGTTTCCACAACACTTCGGACAGAGTACATANCCGGTCAGCTACATCACGCCACAGAGTAGGTACGTGCACAGAGCCGAAATGGCGTGACGGTTCCTTTTATGTCGACTTACCCGTTCTCTGATTGACTACTGTGCTCTCCGCTCCATGTTGACTGGGCTGCCGGCTGGCAAACCAGTTACCAGTCACGTGAATGGCGTTCCGACATGTTGTTGGGTAGTGGCGCCATTTTGCTGGCATGTTCGGCTGTAGTCAGCAATATAAGCGGCTGGATCACACTTCTCTATATTTACTCGCTTACTGAAGAGCTACCGAAAGTTTCCACAACACTTCGGACAGAGTACATAGGATAACAAACAGAATAATTCATTTTTTTATTTTTTTTTATTTTACACTTTTAACACAACCATGAGATGTACCGTACTCGGCTCCATCAATTCTCCAAAGTTGCCCAAACATATGTTACGATTTGGACAGCTACTTGCCAGTTATCTTACGTGTCGGATAGCTGGCATAGCTGTCATCTGCCTGTCGAAAAGCTGCCTGTTGGTCAGGCGACCTTTCAAATAGCTTACTGTCGGCCAGCTGGCTCTCTAACAGCTGACTGTGGACTAGCTGGCCCAACAGCTGCATGTCTGTCAAGTGACGTGTTGGGCAGTTGTCTGTCAGCTTCCTGTCGAACAGCTGCATGTCGGCCAACTGACCTGTTGAATAGCTGAATGTCAATCAGCTGACCTATCGAACAGCTACCTTTCTATCAGTTGCGTCTTAGACAGCTGCCGGTCAGCCAAATGAAGGCATGTTTTGTACCTGCCGAACAGATGACTTTCGATCATTTGATACATCTCCCACCTTCCCTGATCATCGCGCAGCCAATAAAGGAATGGTATAGTCAACAACAAAGGAACCATCACGCCATTTCCTCTCTATATACTTATGTATTCTGTGTTCGAGGTGTGGATACAAGCATGCCTTACGTCCTGTAGGCAAGGTCCTGCCTCATGCATTATATTACCTCAGATTATGAGAAGAGGCACATCCAGAGGTATTCGTTTTATCCAGTTGCGGATGCGGCAAAAAAAAGAAAAGAGCCGGAATCTACCTAAGCCACTCCTTGTCACTTTCAGAATCTGTCTAAATATTTCTTTGAGACAGAAATAAAACACGGTCAAAATCATTTATACCATTGTTNTGTCACTTTCAGAATCTGTCTAAATATTTCTTTGAGACAGAAATAAAACACGGTCAAAATCATTTATACCATTGTTGTAGGCTGTTCACGGTAAAGTGAGCACTTTTGAAGTCCTAGTTACTTCTTACTTTCAGCCATTTTTTTTTCCTTTAGCCACTTTTTAAAATCAATGTTGGCATGTAAGTAATAAANAGTTACTTCTTACTTTCAGCCATTTTTTTTTCCTTTAGCCACTTTTTAAAATCAATGTTGGCATGTAAGTAATAAACACAGTACATATATTTCACTGGACTGGAAATTTAACGTCTAAGGCTATAATAAAATATATTTATAGACTATTATTCCAAGTGAGAGGGCTTCAAAACGTGATCACTTTACTATGAATAGCAATTAATGATATATTCACATGGCAAAACCTCAATCTGATCTGCATGATCTGATGTTTTAAAACAATATGTTTTTTCGAATAGTTCGGTTAATGCTCGTTCCCAAGAAACCTACCCACCGACGTCCATTAAAACCCATAACTTCTCGCTCTTCAATTGTTACCAGCCCATTGTTTGAAATGTAACAATGAAAGCACCCAGTTGTGTGCGCCTATGTACCAGAGTGAAGCATCCTCGGAGAGCCTGAAACATGGGACTATGGGCAGTGTGCCAGATGANTGTGTGCGCCTATGTACCAGAGTGAAGCATCCTCGGAGAGCCTGAAACATGGGACTATGGGCAGTGTGCCAGATGAGCATGCATCGGCTGGCATAATGAGGGTGACTCCAGTCACGGCGTACCCTGTGCCGATGGCCTTTCACCCTGAACATTGTGCGGCACGTCTGTATTGCTACTGTGAACACGGGAATGCGTGCAGTAATGGCATCGCATTGTCTTTAGCGAGGCTGCCTCGCATCAGAGAGCTAATTGGCTCAATCCCGGCCGTCTGCGAAAGGAGTGGTGTTCAATCCCCATAATACTAGAGGATTCATCACATGCTGAATGTTTCTACTTGGGGATTGGCTGCGGATAACCAGTNTGTGTGCGCCTATGTACCAGAGTGAAGCATCCTCGGAGAGCCTGAAACATGGGACTATGGGCAGTGTGCCAGATGAACATGCATCGGCTGGCATAATGAGGATGACTCCAGTCACGGCGTACCCTGTGCCGATGGCCTTTCACCCTGAACATTGTGCGGCACGTCTGTATTGCTACTGTGAACACGGGAATGCGTGCAGTAATGGCATCGCATTGTCTTTAGCGAGGCTGCCTCGCATCAGAGAGCTAGTTGGCTCAATCCCGGCCGTCTGCGAAAGGAGTTGTTTTCAATCCCCATAATACTAGAGGATTCATCACATGCTGAATGTTTCTACTTGGGGATTGGCTGCGGATAACCAGTNTTTCAATCCCCATAATACTAGAGGATTCATCACATGCTGAATGTTTCTACTTGGGGATTGGCTGCGGATAACCAGTATCCCAGTTTCTTTCAGCGAATCTTATCTTCAAGGCCTACAGTGAAATGGCCTCTCGCCTTCCCTCCCCCATCCCTTCTTCTCTGTCTCACTTGCTAATTCCGCAATTGACACATCTTCAATTACTCTGCCAGTGATGTGTGCAGCTCCTTCGGCATAACAGTTCTTCCTCAAAAATTTCAGCGACAATATCGGGAAATAAAACCAGAAATCATTTATTAATAGTAACACTATGTTTCTCAAGAAACAAATTCAACAAATAACAAACCGGAACATGTAAAAATTAAGTCTAAAATGTTCGAAAAAGCGTTACTTCAATCACAAATAAAAAACTTCAGACAAAAATTACAAGTCTTTTTCACAAACGTCAAGTGAAACATTTTCTATAAACTGGCTTTACATAGTAATGTACACCATCGTGTAAGGCGGAAGATTCTACAAAGTACCGTTATAGCCTATGTTATGAGTCCTCTAACAGTATGATCCTGATGATATCTTGTTGCATCGAAAGGGATAAAGACTATTTAAATGGATGATGACCGTGTCAGAGTATGATATCGCAGATGCCAGCCAGCGTCAGCATCTGGCTCGTATTGTGTACGCTAGTCGTACCATTGCATTGTGCATGGCTCAGTGACGGGACATCGATAAGTCACAGTCATTTTACCTTCTCATTGTCCACCATTCCAGTGGAGAAATCCGTTTCGTTTCCACACAGCCGTAATGAGGTTACCAGAGCTATCGCCAACAGAGGTGCACTATGAGGCCAGATGGAAAACCGTCTACTGCATCAACACAGGCCTAATCCACCTCATAAACTCAATTTGCAGTTGGAGAAGTAATGGTGTGAATATTCATGTATACCTTGTCGAACGTGATTGGTTGAGTATAAGACGAGTGAGTTCACTATAAATTACACACTTTTTGTAAACTTTCTAAGCAGACGTCTCTTACGTACACGAAAGTGATCGTGAATCGACCTTAAGGCTGTTGCCTGGGGAAAATTTGGTATACGGAAATACATGTTAATGAAATTCGCTTTTTTGGCGTTTTTTAAAGATACTAGGGACTTTTTTTTAACAGAAAAATACGTTCTTATTTGCCATAGAAGCATTTAGTAACATTAATGTCTAGCCTGTTTCCTGGAAAGATAAAACTTTTTTATAATTAAATAAAAAATGACTGAAAAACAAATTGTTAGATTTGCCCNGCCTGTTTCCTGGAAAGATAAAACTTTTTTATAATTAAATAAAAAATGACTGAAAAACAAATTGTTAGATTTGCCCGATACAGAGATTGAGAGTATCATTTCTCACACTTAGGTGTATGTTTCAAGTGTATATCTTACAAATTGACTTTNCCCGATACAGAGATTGAGAGTATCATTTCTCACACTTAGGTGTATGTTTCAAGTGTATATCTTACAAATTGACTTTAAAAAAACAGAATTTAATTAAGACGTATTTCCCTATATCAAATACTCAACCAGGCAACAACAGCCTTAAGCGCCCTGTCTACCGGCTAACAGCAGCGAAATTAAATATAAAATCCCACGCCACAGTGCGTTAAGTTTAAAGATAGGCATTTAAAAAAATGTATTCTTCGCGAATTTTTTAGNTATAAAATCCCACGCCACAGTGCGTTAAGTTTAAAGATAGGCATTTAAAAAAATGTATTCTTCGCGAATTTTTTAGAAGTTCCCTACAGTGGAGACGTTTCCATAATATGTATAGCAGTTTGCAAGGAATTTTTAAAATTTATGTTCTATAAAAAATAACATAATGCTTATTTATGTATTGATACTATACACACGTAGGGAAATTCTCCCAAAAAAATACGTGAAGAAAACATTTTGTTTGAAACGCCTATCTTCAAATTTAACGCACTGAGGCGTGGTATTTTATATTAAATTTCACAGCTGCCAGCCGGTAGGCAGGGCCCTCGAGTGGGCACACACGCTGCCGCGCAAATCAGCGGCTTGTGCGCGCCCCAGGGCCGGTTTTCGCGCGGCCCCCTGCTCGTGACCCGGTTGATGTTCTGGGCGCGGGGCGGGGGCGGAGAAGACAGATGGGGCGGCAACCCGGCGGCGTGGTGGCCCCCGCACTAGAAGACACGACGACCGGGCGACTGGCTANGGCTGGCTAAACACTCCGATGACAACGCTGCCACGACCTCTCCACACTTACCACTCGGAGTTATGCTATCACGCGAGAGAAAGCCGCATGCTTAGACGACCCACTCCGTCTTGAGTGTCGGGGGATACCCGCTTCCACCTCACAGCGTACATTTATATTGCTGTCGGTTCCTTTTTATCCCCGCCGATCAGGTTTTGCATGTGGATTTATACAATTTTGCTGTTCTTGTGTACCCAAATAACCTACCCGTAAAAGGAATAAATCAGTTTTTTTTCTACGTATGTTGCAAAGTTTGCGAAGGTTCTTTATGAAAGTTACGTACTGCTTTAAACATAAAGTAATTATTATGTGAGCTGAGCACCCCCGAAAATNTATAAAATCCCACGCCACAGTGCGTTAAGTTTAAAGATAGGCATTTAAAAAAATGTATTCTTCGCGAATTTTTTAGGAGAAGTTCCCTACAGTGGAGACGTTTCCATAATATGTATAGCAGTTTGCAAGGAATTTTTAAAATTTATGTTCTATAAAAAAGAACATAATGCTTATTTATGTATTGATACTATACACTCGTAGGGAAATTCTCCCAAAAAAATACGTGAAGAAAACATTTTGTTTGAAACGCCTATCTTCAAATTTAACGCACTGAGGCGTGGTATTTTATATTAAATTTCACAGCTGCCAGCCGGTAGGCAGGGCCCTCGAGTGGGCACACACGCTGCCGCGCAAATCAGCGGCTTGTGCGCGCCCCAGGGCCGGTTTTCGCGCGGCCCCCTGCTCGTGACCCGGTTGATGTTCTGGGCGCGGGGCGGGGGCGGAGAAGACAGATGGGGCGGCAACCCGGCGGCGTGGTGGCCCCCGCACTAGAAGACACGACGACCGGGCGACTGGCTAAACACTCCGGCGACAACGCTGCCACGACCTCTCCACACTTACCACTCGGAGTTATGCTATCACGCGAGAGAAAGCCGCATGCTTAGACGACCCACTCCGTCTTGAGTGTCGGGGGATACCCGCTTCCACCTCACAGCGCACATTTATATTGCTGTTGATTCCTTTTTATCCCCACCGATCAGGTTTTGCATGTAGATTTATACAATTTTGCTATTCTTGTGTACACAAATAATCTACCCGTAATAGGAATAAATCAGTTTTTTTTTCTAAGTATGTTGCAAAGTTTACGAAGGTTCTTCATGAAAGATACGTACTGCTTATAACATAAAGTAATTATTATGTGATCTGAGCACCCCCGAAAATGGGAAAATAAATAGCTTTTAATTAATAAATAAGAAACTACTAGAAATGAAAACAGAAACTATTCTGGAAAGTGTAATACTGAAATATTATATGTATGTGTATATATATATATATATATATATATATATATATATATATCAACTCTGAAAATGTAAAATTGTAAGTTCAAATGACATCCTCTATCTGTTAACATCAAAATACGCAGAGTTTCAATTACCACATTGTATTAAATGTTGTACGCATGATCATTTAGTGAATTTTCACAAGACATAATATTAATCACTACGTCCCCAAATGTTAAAGAAAGGTCGTCTACTTGTAGGAACTGTTTTCTAGGAAACAGAGAACGATAAAGTGTTACAACAAGGCTACATATATATGTGTATATATATACATATATATAACAGAACTGCCCGGTTTTGCCCGAGTATAATAGGCAAACCTGTGAAATCTTCTACGATATTCATTTAAATGATATAGTGTAAAAGACAACCTTGATCTTAACTAAATGCTTAAGGTAACTAACTTATTTAATTGGATAAGGATTAATACGATGTCGGTCAAAACGGCTTCGCAAGTGAACCATTATTTTTTTATCAAACTTTGAAAGACAAAAATGGTTACTGTGGGTCATCCTTAAAAAATAAACATATGCTATCGCGCACTTTTCTGTAGACCTTTTTGAGAGCTACAAGTCTGTAGTTCATTAATTTGATGTATCTCTTATGGTTTAGTCAGCGCAAGCCATGTAAGCGCCCGAAAAGCGGTTTTTTACGACAAACGTTGACACTTCTCTACCATTCTTACATTAAATATAAATGTGTTATACACCAAAACCTTACTCAAGAAATTCTCTAAATGATGTTGAAAACCGCATCAAAATCCATCAAGTAATTTAGAAGTACTAGGCAAGTACTAAGCGAATACACAGACAGACGTGGATCAGCGACTTTGTTTAATACTATTTCGAGATATCCATATACATATCTCGGAGACCAATCAACCGATTTCCATCAGATTTTCCCCACAAGTAGCGTTATGGTAGGCCATGTAAACCGATATGTTTTAGTGGCTCAGACACTTATTTTCAAAATGACGGCCGAGTAAATATNAAAAACAGAACTGCCCGGTTTTGCCCGGGTATAATAGGAAAACCTGTGATATCTTCTACGATTTAAATTTAAATGATATGGTGTAAACGACAACCTTGATCTTAACTAAATGCTTAAGGTAACTAACTTATTTAATTGGATAAGGAATAATACGATATCGGTCAAAACGGCTTCGCAAGTGAACCATTATTTTTGATCAAACTTTGAAAGACAAAAATGGTTACTGTGGGTCTTCCTTAAAAAATAAACATATGCTATCGCGCACTTTTCTGTAGACCTTTTTGAGAGCTACAAGTCTGTAGTTCAGTAATTTGATGTATCTCTTATGGTTTAGTCAGCGCAATCCACGTAAGCTCCCGAAAAACTGTTTTTTTTTTACGACAAACGTTGACACTTCTTTACCATTCTTACATTAAATATAAATGTGTTATACACCAAAACCTTACTCAAGAAATTCCCTAAATGATGTTGAAACCCGCATCAATATCCATCAAGTAATTTAGAAGTACTAAGCAAGTACTAAGCGAATACACAGACAGACGTGGATAAGCGACTTTGTTTAATACTATTTAGAGATATGCATATACATATCTCGGAGACCAATCAACCGATTTCCATCAGATTTTCCACACAAGTAGAGTTATGGTAGGCCATGTAAACCGATATGTTTTAGTGGCTCAGACACTTATTTTCAAAATGACGGCCGAGTAAATANCGTTATGGTAGGCCATGTAAACCGATATGTTTTAGTGGCTCAGACACTTATTTTCAAAATGACGGCCGAGTAAATATTTAAGGTTAATGAACCCTGTAATTCAAAACATTAGACTGCTTTCATCTGAAGTTGATGCTCCGAATCCTACCTCCATGATGCAGTTGATTGCAAGCTAGCTTAATTTTACGAGTTTTTCTGAATTCGAATCCCGGTTAAGTCACTCGTGTATTTTAATTGTCTTTGTATTGTTTCACATGTTTCTGATTTCATCTCTAATTATATTGCTGTCAATAAGACGTCAATACCTACCTACCATCTAAGCTTTCAAGATCTTTACTAAAAATTATTTGCACCCATGTAGAGGAAAGTAGGCTCATTAGTTATCAGTAACTTCTTGTTTATTAAAATTTTTGAATTTTCGCAAAACTATGAAAATAAAAATTGTTGGCTAGTTAAACATTTATAGTTTCGCTTGCTGTCACCCGTCTCTCATTGATTAACATATCTTGACGCAACTGTTATTAAGCTATTGTCAGTAGTCACTACTTCTGATAGAGTAGTGAATTTTCATGAAAACATATATTGACTAAAAATATAAACAATGTAGCTTCGTTTCACCGAACCGCGCTTACTGAACAAAAAAAAAAAACACGTGCCCAAGAACTACCTGGACAACGCTTTTAAATTTTTAAATTTATTCCGTTTAAATATATTTTGTAAGACAAATATTATAATTTTAGACTTTCGGGTATGAAAGAGCGTTTATTAAAGTAATATGTTTAAGATTAGGTTTCCTCTGAACAATTTTTTTAATAAAACCGGTCTATGATATTCCAGCGTTTTTTGCGTGGAATTTTTATTCATATTCATGACACGCCAGGTCATAAAATTTCCACGTACAGGTTTCTGAGAACGTATATTCACTTTTTTAGGTTCTTAGATTGTTTGTGTTATAAGTATGATTGATTATTTATTCATTTACGTACTCCCACATCTCCAACCCCATAATTTTAAGAAATAGTGAACAAAATATAAATAATGTGAATGTCCATCCTTAAATAGACAGAACAGCCTGAAAACCGATGTCTCGCAGATGGTGTCAAATGAATCATTCAAAANGAATGTCCATCCTTAAATAGACAGAACAGCCTGAAAACCGATGTCTCGCAGATGGTGTCAAATGAATCATTCAAAAGAAGGAGGGTGGAGTGAGAGTAACTTTTAAGTCAAATAATTTCCAGGGCTAGGTATTTAATTAACATCGTTNAAAAAGAAGGAGGGTGGAGTGAGAGTAACTTTTAAGTCAAATAATTTCCAGGGCTAGGTATTTAATTAACATCGTTACATTTTTTTAATTCGAAGGTAGATGAATTAAGCATAAATACGCCCCTATTAAAAATTATTACTCGTGCTGCAAATTGTCATTTTTATGTTTCTCTAAAATTGTTATTTTAACGCTATAACCTCCAAGTTAAATTCTTTAAGCTTGAAAAGTCGCTGTAAACATATTTGCACGAGCTGCACAGTGCCATTTCCCGCGTCTCTAAAATGATTATATTAAGCAGGTGGTGTCTCTGCCTCTGCAAAACTGTTTATAATTTCCTCGTAAATACTTGGCGTATGTCTGATCTGCTACTATTAACTAATTACTGATAACGCTGTAGCAATTTTGTGATAACTTTATATGAAGCAGCTCTTTACAATTTTAAAAGAAGATTATTTTTATCGCGCAGGTAAAATAATATACCATCCGCAAGTGTCTGCGTATTTAGGAAAATGTATTCACCGTATAAGATACTGGTTTATCAAGCAACATTTACCCTACCATGGAACCTTAAGAAACCGGTTTGAATAATGTGAGATGATAAATTAATCCACTTTTATTTTTTGCGCGCCGTGAGTGTGAGTGTGATAGGGCAAATACGGTTAACCTATTCCGCCCATTATTGTTGAAAAATCATTTTGACACATCGTTTGTCATGANTGTGATAGGGCAAATACGGTTAACCTATTCCGCCCATTATTGTTGAAAAATCATTTTGACACATCGTTTGTCATGACCGCAAATAAGAGTTTCTTGCGTGAGGAAAACAACATAACTACGTCTAAATATATTTAGTTGAGTATGTTATTTTAGCTGGAACACTGAAATGCACTACGAAAGANTGTGATAGGGCAAATACGGTTAACCTATTCCGCCCATTATTGTTGAAAAATCATTTTGACACATCGTTTGTCATGAACGCAGATAAGAGTTTCTTGCGTGAGGAATACAACATAACTACGTCTAAATATATTTAGTTGAGTATGTTATTTTAGCTGGAACACTGAAATGCACTACGAAAGAGTTGTTTTGTTTTTAATCCACTTCCGTAGCTCTGTCAGCTCTTCTAAGAGCAAAAATAAACAGCTAACTTATTTTGTTGTTGCTTTATTTGCAGATCCATTAACTTTATATGTATAACGGAAAAACGACAGTCATGTTTCTCTTAAATTAGTTTTTTTTTCTCTTCTGAGACTTGAAATCCGGCATTGTATTATATGTTCGATTAGTCAGGATAATAGCAATCAGCCATTACTCTTCTGAGTGTATTATTGTATGTAATCAAAACAAGCGTCACTGGTTCTACAAGTATTGTCATGCCATAGGTAAATAGCGCTTGGCTGGCCTCTTACACATGTNCAAAACAAGCGTCACTGGTTCTACAAGTATTGTCATGCCATAGGTAAATAGCGCTTGGCTGGCCTCTTACACATGTTATTGTATGATTTTGTTAGGTCATGCAAAAACTCCTTTAAAATGCGTCTTATAATATTTACTGGGGTGCATTACAATAATCGTATAACCAAACAACATTTTCTTTGAAAGGTGATAGCAAATTTTCATATGCAGCGAACCGTGGGATGAAGACAGGGAAGGGTGTTTAGTGTTTTTGTATACATGCATAAAATTTTCAACGACGCACGCCTAGTTATATTTATGCGTTACTGAAGTGGGGTGGAGATATGTGTGCGGCTCGTAGAGGTCTTGAGATCCGATGAGGGTGAAGTGAGGTGAGTATGGTGCAGCGCCGGAATATAAGGGCGGGGGAAACGGGAGATCCCCGAGAAAACCCGCCGACCAGCGGCATCGTCCGGCGCGATTCCCATATGCGAAAATCCGGGAGTGACCCCGCCGAGAATCAGACCCTATTCTCCTAGGTGGGAGGCGAGCAGTCTAACCACCACAACACCGCGGCCCCTGCGTTACTAAGCTTTCGAACCCAGGTTGCATGACTTTTATTACAGAATAAGAATTTAGAGGTCAGAAAGCGTTTCTTTCTTATAAAAATAACAGGGGTTTGAAAATTTGTTGTATATATATNAATAAGAATTTAGAGGTCAGAAAGCGTTTCTTTCTTATAAAAATAACAGGGGTTTGAAAATTTGTTGTATATATATTTTTTTTTTATATAAACATATATGGTAGTCTGTGGGTTTCTGGAGTTTTCCTTCTATCGATTTGTCNGTATATATATTTTTTTTTTATATAAACATATATGGTAGTCTGTGGGTTTCTGGAGTTTTCCTTCTATCGATTTGTCGAACAGAACCATAACCAAACTCCGAAAACTGTTAATTCCCCCACGTACGAGTTCACTGTTGAGACGTTTGTTAGTATACTCTTCAAAGACATTTTTTTTTCAACAGTTGCGCATGATCTTATTAAACCCAGCGCTGTCTGTTGCTTGTTTTGGCAAAGAGAACTGTATACTTTTTAATTCATCGTACCTGAAAATATCAGAAGCTCAAGATGAAATCTACGGAGCATAAACTGATGAATTCCTGTAACCTGTCTTGCCACAGTAGGAAATTTAATCAAAACCAGATCTTTCCGACATATATGGTTCTGGCTGTACAACCGGTTGTGATCTTGCAGCAATAAAACCATTTAAATAATTGCCGATAATTACTTCTAAGCAACCGCGTTCCTGTTGTTGTGTATCATTTGTAAGTACTTTAAACTCGTTCAGTAACTGTAAAATAGAGGATGCTTTATTTAAGATAATATGGTTCATGAACAATGTATGTGAGGCTCACAACAGAATGACTCTTTATATTATTGCAATATGAATAATTAGGAAATGTTTATTACTTCCTGCAAAAACCGAGTAATTTTTTTAATAATACAGTTCTATGATATTCCGCCGTGTTCAAAATATGTCAAAATCATGTTTGGAAATAAGAGAGAACCTGCTGTTAAACTGACTCGACCCCAAGAAAATATTGTCTGGAATTTGTAACCATGGCATTTTCAAACAACAGGGATAATTATATTGCAGGTGGTTCACGATAAAGTGAGCACTATTAAAATCAACCTATGAAAGTTTACTGCTCCTAACTGCGTATATTTTAACGTAAGCAAATACCACAACACTTACTGTCAAGTTGGCAGCGAACTACGAGAACTTGTTCCATGCTTTAGCGTCTTACTAGTCGTGTAAAGTTAAAAAATGTTTGTCACATGCAATTCAGTTTATTTCTCTTTTATGTAAATGAGATTAAAATTTGTCGTGAACGTAACGCATTTCTGTTTCGAACTCGTTCATGTCGTCCCCTGGCTGACGCAAATTTCAAGTTAGTTGGTTCATTGTTTGTTTATTTTTTATTCCGGTCCACTCTCCTGTGTCAACAAAATAACATTACGCGACCAACGTAATTTTAAGTGTCAGTTTTTAACTCCAGAAATAACGTATTCATTAGCGTAATAAGTAAAACATTTGTAGACATGCTCTGAGTGAAGTGTCATTGTTTGTTATTGCTTTTTTCTGTATCTCCACATAGTTTCTTGTCCCAGAAATTCTTGAAACTTCANTGAAGTGTCATTGTTTGTTATTGCTTTTTTCTGTATCTCCACATAGTTTCTTGTCCCAGAAATTCTTGAAACTTCATATAATATGCCGACCTAGAAAATGAGGTATTTCATGCTTTTACGTTTGTATAAATTATGAACCTCGAATTAACTTGAAAAAACTTCGCATGAATGTGTTTTGTTATATTAGCTATGCGNCGTTTGTATAAATTATGAACCTCGAATTAACTTGAAAAAACTTCGCATGAATGTGTTTTGTTATATTAGCTATGCGTTGAAATTCTGAAAGCTTACATAAATATGTGTGTGTGTGTTATTTAGTATTTACGCTATTCTCAGTTTACGAGTCAATACCTTGGCACGTATGTCACTCGCTCTGAAACATTAACGCCACGAAAATGTTTTATACTGCAAGTGAAACATTCCTTGAGTGTTAGGAATACGTTAAAACAGTATTATAACGTCTGTCCGAACGCTTTAATTTGTATGAGCCGATGTATCAAACAGTAAGTACAGGCTTTACCTACTAAGTTTCAAGGTAAGTAATTTGGGACAAAATTAATTTTATTCTGCATAAAATGTGTAGCTACAGTTCCATGAAATACTTTGTCATCAGCTAGGTCTTATGTTTTTTTTATATTCTGGTGAAGTTACGGTCATATCAGTGGAAGCATTTAAATTTTATAAGCGAAGAGTGAATTTATTTTTGTAAGCAAAGCAGTAGTCCTTAGAAAACATTAGTTTTATATGCTTTGAAAACTGTATGACTGGATTAATTTTCACTTAACTTGCTTTGAGTGACAAATATTACTGTGGATGTATGCTGTAAAATTTGGATCAATTTTGTTCAGCTATTTGGTTTCATTAGAACATAACAATTGTTTTCGTAGTAACGCCCGCCATTTGCTTGTGACGTTTTGTATTAAAATATATATTTGTGAGGTATTTAGGCATTGTAATTCTACTCGTAAATGTTGTTAAACACAATTCGTAGGTCATTTAACGATTGTTTAATGCACGCTGTCNGGCATTGTAATTCTACTCGTAAATGTTGTTAAACACAATTCGTAGGTCATTTAACGATTGTTTAATGCACGCTGTCGTCTATGAAGGCGTGCATACCGAGCTTTTCAAGGCGAACGTTCGAAACGTCTTGGCGTTGTTTTTATAACGGAAAAAAAATGGTTCAGTGATTGAAGAGATTTGGGCGGCTCTTAACATCGAGTTCCTGATAGCCGATGAGGGTGACGCGAGNGGCATTGTAATTCTACTCGTAAATGTTGTTAAACACAATTCGTAGGTCATTTAACGATTGTTTAATGCACGCTGTCCTCTATGAAGGCGTGCATACCGAGCTTTTCAAGGCGAACGTTCGAAACGTCTTGGCGTTGTTTTTATAACGGAAAATAAATGGTTCAGTGATTGAAGAGATTTGGGCGGCTCTTAACATCGAGTTCCTGATAGCCGATGAGGGTGACGCGAGNAAAATGGTTCAGTGATTGAAGAGATTTGGGCGGCTCTTAACATCGAGTTCCTGATAGCCGATGAGGGTGACGCGAGGTGAGTATGGAGCAGCGCCGGAATGAAGGGGTGGGGAAGCGGGATATCTCCGAGAAAACCCGCCGAACAGTGGCATCGTCCAGCACGATTCCCACATGCAAAAATCCGGGAGCGGCCCCACCGGGCATCGAGCCCGTTTCGCCTAGGTGGGAGGTGAGTAGTCTAACCACTACACCACCGCGGCCCATAACGGGAAAAAAATAATTCTTAACTCTTTTGCTATTCTTTTGACAACCTAAACCCAACATATTTTCTTGTAACCTCGGAAGTATTTGCCACAGTTAAAATCATGAATTTATATGTAAACAGAAAAATAATAGTGAACATCTGTCAATATTCACAAATTTTACTGAAATTAACGCGTACGTGTTTATGGTCCTGATTACAAAATTTATTACTTTCCGTTAGTGGATATATGAGCCAGTTGATGTAAACACTAGCTGAAAGTTATATGGCAGTGTTCATTTCGATAGGTACGTGGAAAGATACGCAACCAACGGGCTGAAAGTAGAAACTTAGCAGTACTTTCAGAAGTGCTCACTTTACCGTGAACAGCCTTTATCTACATTTTCACAAGAGCGGGATTATTACACATGACGTATAAGTTTAAACAGTGACAAAACGAATCCAATGTGCATTTAGTAACAAATGCATTATGTTTTTGATACTTTAAAAATGTTTTACACATGGCATGTAAAAATTCGCGCTCCTGCTATTTTTAAAAAGTTCTTAATTTAATTTTTCATCTTCGCAGAATTTGTGAAATGGAAAGATTCTTTAAAACGTGACGGTATTACGTATTTGTTTTCAATCTGGTGCCTCAATAAATTAAAGTGTTTTAGTGTATGGGATAACCCTCGTTTTGAAATGCATCAAGTGGAATATTTAACAGGTGAAAATATTTCGTCACTTACCGTTCGGTTTAATAAGCANCTCGTTTTGAAATGCATCAAGTGGAATATTTAACAGGTGAAAATATTTCGTCACTTACCGTTCGGTTTAATAAGCAGTGAAATGAAATCCACTTCTTACGATTATTTTAGGTTTATTCTTTTCGTGAAGCTTTGTAGATTATTTTTCATAAATAATAATTCTGTTTAGTTCATATTTTGCGCAAGTGTGCAGTGATAAAACNGAAGCTTTGTAGATTATTTTTCATAAATAATAATTCTGTTTAGTTCATATTTTGCGCAAGTGTGCAGTGATAAAACAAGCCCACAGAAGCACGAGTTCAAACATCATAGCGCAGTAGTATTCACATAATTATGTTTGATCCCAGCCAGCTGTGCTGACTGCTTGAGCAAGTGTCTCGTCGTTCTCGGCTAGTTTGTATAACGCACGAGGTGTGTGAAGAAAGAATGGGGGGACAACAGAATGAAGAAGACAGAGGAAATGGGAATGCCTGGGGAAAATCCTCGACAATGCGATAGTGAACACCGCCCTTCCCAAGCAAGTATCGCCATCCGAAATCTTCCGCTTGCTAAGATCATCGTGCTTGTTAACGCTTCCTGCTTCCATGGTGGTACGATATTCTTAGAACGTGGTTACAGAACATAACACAAAAAAATAACTCAGGCATAAATGTATTACAAATCCGGAACGTGGTGGTTAAGCCACGGATGTCATCCTGAAATATTGACAGTTTAATGGACACTATCAAATATACTCAAATTATCTATAGAAAGCATAATTTGCGATACTCTATATGTCTATAGAAACACGAGTTCCGGATCCACCAGGGACAATAATTGTACGGATGACCTCAAAATTGTAGGTTGGCAGCTGACCACTAAATCAACCGTGGGTGCCTCCATTGCCATGTATCGTGACCAGGTAAAAACAAAGTTGGTGAACAAGTGGTTAGTCTTTACAACAGTGAGGCCTAAAACCAGACACAACACAGCTGATTGCCGTCTGTTTTTAGATGTAATACTTCTAACCCGATAAAATACAAGGGAAATATACGAAATATTCTCTGGCCTAAGGATANTCTGTTTTTAGATGTAATACTTCTAACCCGATAAAATACAAGGGAAATATACGAAATATTCTCTGGCCTAAGGATACGGTAATTTATTTTTCGTCATGCAGACTAATAAACGCATCTTATATGTTTTTTTTTTGTATCCCAGCAATTGTAGGATTGGTGTTACCTCGCGTCGTGTGACCGAAATATTTTTGATGCAAGTAACATTCGCAATGAGAACAGAATTACAGTTAGTATAGTTTTGAAATATTTTCTAACTGTGTAGAGGTACGATGCTATTTTGCAGATGGGGCACTGTAGATAAGATTCGAATACTGGTCCACGCTTGGTCCAAGTGTAGTACAGCCGCCTAGATCTCCTGCGTAGCCANTCTGTTTTTAGATGTAATACTTCTAACCCGATAAAATACAAGGGAAATATACGAAATATTCTCTGGCCTAAGGATAAGGTAATTTATTTTTCGTCATGCAGACTAATAAACGCATCTTATACGTTTTTTTCGTATCCCAGCAATTGTAGGATTGGTGTTACCTCGCGTCGTGTGACCGAAAGATTTTTTATGCAAGTAACATTCGCAATGAGAACAGAATTACAGTTAGTATAGTTTTGAAATATTTTCTAACTGTGTAGAGGTACGATGCTATTTTGCAGATGGGGCGCTGTAGATAAGATTCGAATACTGGTCCACGCTTGGTCCAAGTGTAGTACAGCCGCCTAGATCTCCTGCGTAGCCANACTGTAGATAAGATTCGAATACTGGTCCACGCTTGGTCCAAGTGTAGTACAGCCGCCTAGATCTCCTGCGTAGCCAACTAGGTTTGTAGGTAAATAGTCCAAATAACAATGTTTATTACTTCATACATATGCCATTTCACAGCTTTGTAGCCAAGGAAAACAGAGTGGATTACATTGAAAATGTTCACGAAACAATACCAAGACTAGCCGTTGACGACAGATATAATTTTCAAAACGTAAAAATAACTCCACAAGGAATTCAGCCAAGAGTTCTACCAAACTAAGCGAAACAAGACGAGAAACAAACGAACGAGCAACAAAGACAAGACAATGTATACAAATACAAGCAACAGTCTCTAGGTGGCCCAATGAAGACAACACAGACTAACTCTGAGGCGAAGACCAATATGTAAGCTCAAAACCTGGCNAGTCTCTAGGTGGCCCAATGAAGACAACACAGACTAACTCTGAGGCGAAGACCAATATGTAAGCTCAAAACCTGGCAATACAACGCGGCCAGTTCAGAAGAACAGTTTTCATAGCGAACCATTAGCGACGTTACGGGAACTGGAATCCGTTCCCGTCTTCAAGCAAACNTTCAGAAGAACAGTTTTCATAGCGAACCATTAGCGACGTTACGGGAACTGGAATCCGTTCCCGTCTTCAAGCAAACTGTCTACGTTTTTAATGTAACCTTCTGTGCTCTCCTCGGAAACATAGCAGTGCAATGGTTTATGTCCGAAGTAACTGTTCAATAAATCACTTACTCATGTAACCGCGGTGGTGTAGTCGTTAGACTACTTTCCTCCCACCCAGGCAAAGCAGGTTCGATTGGTCGGCGGTAACTTCCAACTTTTCTAAAGCCCTGCTAAAGTTCTACTTCCAGGATAGTCATCCTGGAAATACAGAAAATTACGCCAAAGGGACACCGCACCGGATTCGTGCGTACTCGATGTAATACAAATTTGCATAAGAACTACTTCTTACTAGGCGTTACCGACACACCTGTTTTCTCCCTGTTTTCATTCATATCAATTATAAGTTAAATATTTTAATTTATAGATAGAATATAAACAGTGTTCGATTTAACTATAAATAAGGTAGTTTTATGTTAAAATATGAATAGAATGCATGTGATACGTGGCATATTTAGGAAACAGACAAACACTTCATACATGAGGGGATTTTCCGCAGGTTGTATTCGAAAAGTGTGAGAAACCGCGTATCGACTACAATAACGGTACGATCCTCATAGACATACTGGGCTCAAAACCACCTGTCACGCACACACTGCTCAGAAACTGAGCCATAGCGGTGGACACGAATCATTTCAGTTTCATGGCCCTTATCTCCCGAACGTAAAATTTTAATATGCATGATTACAAAGCACCTTCCCAGTGAAGTTAAAGTCAAGAATTCCCTTCAAGGATTTGAACCATATAGCATTTCTTCTTCTAGATCATCTATATGGCCTATATGCCTACTTATGAAGGTATTATCATACCAAAAGTTTAGTTTTGTTAACACAACNCTAGATCATCTATATGGCCTATATGCCTACTTATGAAGGTATTATCATACCAAAAGTTTAGTTTTGTTAACACAACTAGTATAGTTTTATATTATCAAATAATAGAGCAAATAATTTTTGCAATCCATTGTATATCAATGTTTGAACAATTTCCGCTAAGATACTACAGTAGCAGCTATTTTTGTATTCAACTTGTATTAAGTACATGATACATGTACAATCAATCACCTGAAGATTTTTTTTTTTTTACTTTGTATTAACNAATCAATCACCTGAAGATTTTTTTTTTTTTACTTTGTATTAACGTGCGAAAGTTGTAAAGGTCAGGAATTCTGAGCGAAACGTTCGGCATACGGCTGGAAAGCCTCAAGCTTAAAACGGTTTTCCGACACAGTTTTAAGATCGAAGTTTTGGTTCAGCTTAGTCAATAGGCTTCTCGCCTGCTAGTAGAAAGGCACCCGCGCGGGGGTGTTGATAACACACATTAAAATAAACATACGTGGTCTCGTCACCCAGATCCCAGTAACGGTGGATAGCGCGGTTGTCCAGCAAGATTGTCGGTTCAGCGCCAGAGAGGCGTGGGAGCCCGTGGCTACAATTTTCTTTGGCGCATCCCCAGGCGTGTACTTTCTCACCGCGCCCATCGTAACACTGGCCTTGAAAGTTGGACGGCGGCGATCTGTACTTTTCTCGATGATATGCAGATATCCCGTAACGTTGCATTCCCCGCCCTCTTCCTTTTCTTTACACTCACCTACAGGTTGTTCATGGTAAAGTGAGCACTTTTGAGGCCCTAGTTACTTATTTATTATCAGCCACTGCTTATGCTTTCACCACTTAAAAAAAAAAGTCACGTAAGTAATAAATACAATGCATATATTTCACAAGACTCGAAAGTTAACGTCTAATATATTTATTAACTATCATTCAAAATGATACGGCCTTGTAAAGTGCTCACTTTACCGTGACTAGCCTATACACAACTGTGATATACGGTTAACTTGGCTGAAGCCAGGCCAAGATGCGGCAGCCGTGGGCTACGTTGTGTTGGGGGCCTCTCACTGGCGTGAGAGTGGATCCACCCATATCGTGGCCACATGCATCTTCCCAGAAAGTGGAGAGGGGCGTAGGACCAGTGTTCTCGCCGCTTCCCAAGCCACGAGGGGTCATCGGAGGTCATAGTTCACAGGGTGCAGATGCGCCCCTGATGCGAAACTTGCCGAACGAGTCGATAGCAAGCGTGACCTACCCGCGCATCCTATTCTGAACACGTGAAGTGTTACAGCTGTGCCGCCCAGGATGACAACGGTTATTCAGATTGAGTTCCAGCATCGGCATCTATGGCAATTCAATATTGAGGAAGGTGGTTGTGGAAGAATAAAGTGCGCAGGATTACCACACATTAAATACCCAGGCAACCACTCCACGCAAAATGTTCATATAGGCTGACAAATAGCACAGCAGAAGGTGGCTTCATCAGTTGCTGCGGGNCCAACCACTCCACGCAAAATGTTCATATAGGCTGACAAATAGCACAGCAGAAGGTGGCTTCATCAGTTGCTGCGGGACAACACGGTAAAGTCGGCAGTCTAGGACCACATTTCTGAAAATTTTCAAGTGTGTATGGCACATTCCCCTCAACCATTCCCCCCGCAAATAAATCTTTGGAGTGTGGAGTGGGGGACATGTCCCCCAGCAGATCTCCTCGCCTGCAAGCATCTGTAGATTGAATGTCGCAAATGCTGCTAATAAGTCCATGTGTATTAAAACCCTGTTCTCTCGCGCTTTGTGGTGATTCATTTTCATGTAATATACTTTCCTACTACCTTCTACATCATTCTTTATTTGCTGCTGTGTTATTGTGTTTAAATGTCCTCTTCCGTTTAGTCAAATATTCTCTTTTTGTATTATGTTATATTAGGGGTTCCATAATTCACTCCTGCCACGAATTCTGTTCTTAGGCAATCGAAATTAGCCATTTAAAATGTTTTATAAACTTCTAGAATTGAAAATTATTTGATCAGCGGCGTATCTAACTTAGGATGCGCACAGCGAAAATCAGTGAGACCATGCATCCGCACCCACAACACAGCAGTTTTAGCTTCTAGTGAGTTGGTTTTTAGGAAGTTTACCGCGGAGGCATTATCTGTTATGCCTGAGCCAGCCACTGGTAGGAATGAAATAGTAGCTCTGTAGTCATACTTTATGTTTTCAAACAACCACACGATTATTTTCACTGTACAGTTTTATCCGCTGGTGACTACCTTGCAGAAGGTCACGATAGGCCAGGTANCAACCACACGATTATTTTCACTGTACAGTTTTATCCGCTGGTGACTACCTTGCAGAAGGTCACGATAGGCCAGGTATGTAAGGCATTGCATTCGTACGAGGAGGCTCTGGGTTTGAATCTAACGTAACTCATGGATTTTCTCCCTAATAATGTTAATAAACTAGATTAACTCCATATTTTTCTTTATTTAACTATTACGTGGAAAACTTTGTAGTAAGAGACCAATTTATGGACCTTNCAACCACACGATTATTTTCACTGTACAGTTTTATCCGCTGGTGACTACCTTGCAGAAGGTCACGATAGGCCAGGTACGTAAGGCATTGCATTCGTACGAGGAGGCTCTGGGTTTGAATGTAACGTAACTCATGGATTTTCTCCCTAATAATGTTAATAAACTAGATTAACTCCATATTTTTCTTTATTTAACTATTACGTGGAAAACTTTGTAGTAAGAGACCAATTTATGGACCTTCATGCTTTAAATGTTACCCCTTTCAGGCATGGTAGACCATATATTGGACGCTACAGGGAAGGGGATTTAATTATATACTCCGCACACAGCAGAAAACGTCAATTAGTTGCTGAAATAACATTAAATACGAACACATTTTTATGGGTTCCGACATATGTCATTTCATTATATTGAAAACAGTACAGTCGAAACAAAACTTTGTTCTTCGCAAAGTCTACAATTACAATTTATGTGTTGTTGAAAGGGTTTACAGATAGTAACTGATAGGCAACTACAGCTTCACTTAAGTTGAATAGTTATTGCCATACTAGTTAGTGAATTTTTTTTTTCCTTCTCGGAGTAAACAGTCAAATCAGATCTTATTGCACCATCTATCCGAGCAGATGCCTGGACACAACCGCAAAGAACATACTTTGTGGTTTCCCCAAGTGAACGCTCAAGGGCAAGGATTATGCTTCACTTCGATCTGGTTTTGGTTAACTAAGGTTGTGAAAGAACACAATAGTCACAGAAGGCCGAGCAGACTTTCCACAAACCCTTCATTCGTGCAACAAGCTAATTGTTTGTTTACCATTTTTAAAATTATGTGTGGGTCAACAAATAATAAAGGTCTTTAAATAGTTAAAGAATAATGAGCAAACAATCTTATATATATATATTTATATAGGTGTATATATATATATATATATATAATCCTTTCAACACGATCATTGATTTGGAAATGTTACATGAGTATTATCTTTTTTTATATATAAGGATAATAAAATAACGGTATTCACAATACATACTGGCCAAGAGTGTACCCTACACGAAATGGCCAAAATAGGTTAAGTCATTTTTAAAAAAATTGCTAGTAATTTAGTACAAAAAATTTAACTAGGAAGGTTGACATAATTTTTCTCTTCTATTTTAATCTAATATATTTAAGTTCGTGATATTCCTACGTTCTAAAAAAAAAATCCATTGACATCTTAGGCGGATAGAAGATCCCAGGAAAAACATTAAGTTGTGTGTTCCTTCATGCAGAAAACGAAATATGTCCTTAGCNTTTAAAAAAATTGCTAGTAATTTAGTACAAAAAATTTAACTAGGAAGGTTGACATAATTTTTCTCTTCTATTTTAAACTAATATATTTAAGTTCGTGATATTCCTACGTTCTAAAAAAAAAATCCATTGACATCATAGGCGGATAGAAGATCCCAGGAAAAACATTAAGTTGTGTGTTCCTTCATGCAGAAAACGAAATATGTCCTTAGCNATAGGCGGATAGAAGATCCCAGGAAAAACATTAAGTTGTGTGTTCCTTCATGCAGAAAACGAAATATGTCCTTAGCTGTGCGATGAAAGAGAAGAAAGCCAGCCGCGAAAAAGTACCTGGGCAGGAAACTTCGAATTGGACGCTCAGGAGAAATAGTTACAGTCCTAATGGCAGCATCGCACAGAAGCGGGCACAGTCGCGCACCGTTAACTTTAATCAACAAAATACAGAACAAAACGTAATGAAAAGTATGACAAAAATGTGCACAAGGTAACCGGTAAAATATAACACAAAATAGTTGTACTTACAGCGGTGATGTTAAACGAAATAGGAAGAGCAATACAAAATATCCTGCTTAACGCCATGATGAAGTATTCAAGAATAGAGAAGGACGCGTTCTGAACCAGCGTAATGGAACGAACACACAGCAAGTATGTATCGATAGTAGCGATATGACAAACGATAGGTGGTAGATAATTCATTTTGTAAGCAGCCACAAATAATGTTTAAAATACGATGAAATAACATAGTCATTAAACAAAAATTAAAATAACAAAGCTTGAAAATATTACCCAATACGAAATATAAACATTATATAACAAACTAGCGAACCGGCCCGGCTTCGCCCGGTAACAATTTAATTTTTACAGCGATTTTTTCAAAAACACAAAAATGGTTACTGTGGGTCATCCTTAAAAGACAAACATATGCTATCTGGAACTTTTCTGTAGACCTTTTTAAGAGCTACAATTCTGTATTACATTAACTTTATGTATCTCTTATGGTTTAATCAGTGCAAGCCANGTAGACCTTTTTAAGAGCTACAATTCTGTATTACATTAACTTTATGTATCTCTTATGGTTTAATCAGTGCAAGCCAAGTAGGCGCCCTAAAAGCGGTTTTTTACGACTTGATTACAAACGGTTCGACATTTATCTACTATCTTTACATTAAATATAAATTTATTATACATCAAAACCTTCCTCAATAAATTCTCTGAATGATGTTGAAAACCACATCAAAATCCATCAAGTAGTTTAGAAGTACTAAGTGAATACACAGACAGACGTGGATAAGTGACTTTGTTTTATACTATTTAGACATTAAATTCTGTGAAATACATACCACAGGATAAAGTGCCAATGACACTGTCAAAACAATAACAGGCATTAATTTGTTCAACAAAGGTAACAAAATGTTTATAGGTACTAACTAATAAATAGAATGATTATAGGGAGTCGGGCACAAGGGAACAGGGAAGTAGGAGCCAGGAGGCGGCCAACCGCCATGTTGTGACGTCACCCGANGAGGCGGCCAACCGCCATGTTGTGACGTCACCCGACTACCATCTTGGATGTCAGTGACCTTGACCTTGACCTCATGTCCATTACCTTAGTTGACCTTGAACCCAAAAAAAAACATAAATTCCCAAAAAATTTAAAGACTTTCAAAATACCAACAATTTATTAAAAATTCGTTCTAAAAATTATTTTAAAAACTCGTGAATAAATTAATTTATAATGTTTTATTTCCTGAGGTCCCACCACGGCCGACACTCACCAAATTTTTTTATTGGTTATTTAATCGGTTAATTACACATTCACTCGACCCCTTCCACACCATGCCATANGTAGACCTTTTTAAGAGCTACAATTCTGTATTACATTAACTTTATGTATCTCTTATGGTTTAATCAGTGCAAGCCATGTAGGCGCCCTAAAAGCGGTTTTTTACGACTTGATTACAAACGGTTCGACATTTCTCTACTATCTTTACATTAAATATAACTTTATTATACATCAAAACCTTCCTCAATAAATTCTCTGAATGATGTTGAAAACCACATCAAAATCCATCAAGTAGTTTAGAAGTACTAAGTGAATACACAGACAGACGTGGATAAGTGACTTTGTTTTATACTATTTAGACATTAAATTCTGTTAAATACATACCACAGGATAAAGTGCCAATGACACTGTCAAAACAATAACAGGCATTAATTTGTTCAACAAAGGTAACAAAATTTTTATAGGTACTAACTAATAAATAGAATGATTATAGGGAGTCGGGCACAAGGGAACAGGGAAGTAGGAGCCATGAGGCGGCCAACCGCCATGTTGTGACGTCACCCGACTACCAAGAACCTACAGTCACTGGAACTGGAACTGGAGTAGTCCATTACCTTAGTTGACCTTGAACCCAAAAAAAAACATATATTCCCAAAAAATTTAAAGACTTTCAAAATACCAACAATTTATTAACAATTCGTTCTAAAAATTATTTTAAAAACTCGTGAATAAATTAATTTATAATCTTTTATTTCCGGAGGTCCCACCACGGCCGATACTCACCAAATTTTTTTATTGGTTATTTAATCGGTTAATTACACATTCACTCGACCCCTTCCACACCATGCCATANTACTCACCAAATTTTTTTATTGGTTATTTAATCGGTTAATTACACATTCACTCGACCCCTTCCACACCATGCCATATCTAATGTCCATTTACTTTTAGTATCACCCACTAGAGTGCACTGGTAACTCATGTTTCAACCACCAGAGATAATTTACTATCGACAAGAGTTATATTGTCCTGTACCGAATGGAGAAGAAGTCGTGTAAATCGTCATATTTAAAGTTTTAATTTATTCTAAATGTAATTAATTTTATTTCAAATATATATTTATATAATGCAGGTTTTTTAAAATAAATCAAACAGCATGTTTTTTACACAAAATTTATTCAGTAAAGTACGACAAGAGTAAACACATATACAAAAGTATATTAATTGCAATGTTCTTTGTTCACCGCTCGATGTCTACATCGTCTACCCAGAAATTGTAGTGGGCTGCGAAACCCTACCACTTGACATACGACCATCCATTACGTCTTTCAGCACCTTCTCGACCAAATACACATCTGCAAACTTTGTAGGCAGGATCTCCTCGGCGTAGAAACCTCCATGGATGGGAACATTATTAAAATCCTCGAGAGAGTAGGTCCTCGGAGCATAGTTGCGTATACATCGAACACAAAACAGTTCGGTGCTCCAATTCGCTGTAAATCCTTTTTCGAAGATGCTTTTCTGTTTGGAGATGTGCACCAGGTCTCCAACCTTGGCTTTAGGCTTGCGTGAGATGCTCCTTTTCACGTCAGTGTACAATGCTCGAAGTAGGGGGTCGTCTTTCACGTCTTCGGGCTTCATGTGTGTGCTAGATTGAACAGTAGAATTGTACTCGCGTACAAGTTTTGGAAGTATTTCCAACCACTTGTAGTCGCCATTCGCAGCAAAATGCCTCCACATCTTGCCCTTCAGAGTCCTGTTGAACCTCTCGACGATAGAATAATTGAGACTGCTGTATGTGGAATAATGATTTATGTTATGTTCCTTCATCAGGGTCTCGAACTTTGCATTGTAAAATTCCTTGCCCTGGTCGTTTGTAGAATAGTCGGGATGCATCCTCCACGCAGCACATTAGCCATGGCCTGGGTGACATCCTGGGCATTCTTCGAAATGACAGGCTTGTCCCAGACGAAGTTGCGATATACATCGATGATACTATCTTACTGNCATCCTGGGCATTCTTCGAAATGACAGGCTTGTCCCAGACGAAGTTGCGATATACATCGATGATACTATCTTACTGCACTAGGTCACAATTGGTTCATATAACTTTAGCAGAAAATATGGCCTACATCTCATTGGCTGTGACAAAGAAACAAGTTGTTGTGTCTACTTGAGTACAACACGCTTCATAAAAGGTTTTGTTTGCAACACCTGAAACCGTAAATTACAGTGGGTCTTTAAGGGTTAACTGAGGCTCGAGGACACAGAGTATCGTGGGGTCTGNCCACCTGAAACCGTAAATTACAGTGGGTCTTTAAGGGTTAACTGAGGCTCGAGGACACAGAGTATCGTGGGGTCTGGCTTGTCACCAAATGAATTCACGAAATTCCCGGGTCTCTAACCATTGGCGTCACGGAGGGCGACTTCCTAGACCTCTCGAGCGTACGGAGAGCATCTCAGGCGAGCAAGTGGCAGGGTCGGCAGTCGGCGTGTGGCCGAGGTCAGTAGCGGGACACGACTGCAGCCGTCACCAGGGTCACGGCTCGCCGAGATGCCGGGGTCCGCGTGAGGCCGAGATCCATGCGCAATCGGCGANAACTGCGGCCGCGGTGTTTCAACAGCGACGATCTAACAGCGCTCGTCCCGTCGACGACGCAGACTAATGGCTTTACTTAGCCGCGAGTTCGCGCCTCGTGAGCTCAGGCCCCCGGCTTTCCCTCGCGAATTCGCAGCCGTTTATCAACTCCGCGAACGGCAATGACTCAGTTTTTGTGCTGTTACCATCTACCCGGCATTACCTCCAAAACAACCACGTTGCTGTGTTAATTAACTAGAGTTTTGTGAATTAATTCAAAGCTGTTACAAAGAGCTTTACGTGATGATCTCATCCCAAATTTACAATTGAAGCTGGAATTTATCCCGGGTTAAATTCCCAAGACTAATACAAATTCATCAAAGAGATTGCTTCTAATACCACAATGTCCACGGAGTTTCGCTGTATTATTTTTTTGTTTGCTTCTGTTAAAGTTATTACTTACAAATATCGCGAATAGTACTTTTTTTTGTACTGTCGGATGGCATTAAATTTTGCAGCGCTTTCAATTGTTTAATTTTCAAAGTATAAACTTTTCCCCTACTGAAAATCTCTAATTTTTTCACGAAATTCGTCCTCACGTTCAAAACTGTACCATTTTACTGAAGTGTTCATTAAGACAGACGTCGTGTTCATCTTAGCACAGATCGTCCCGTTATTGCTATCTTATACCAGGCAGAAGATGCTAATAAAGATCAAGAAAGTTTTCATAAAGAGATTTGTTTCATGTTACAGGTATTACCTAAGCGCTCGTATTACCATCACTATGAAAACTGAAGTTTTTTTCATCGCAATGAATTTCGAGCAACGGCAAATATTTATGGAAAACATGTCATAACTACAAATAAATAGTTGAGTTTCTGTTTGCAGTCTAGAGTACATATCATAAACTTCGACTTAGAAAATGTAATGGATAAAAAATATATAACATTCGGGGTGACATATCACGTCTCATGTAAAGAAANAACTTCGACTTAGAAAATGTAATGGATAAAAAATATATAACATTCGGGGTGACATATCACGTCTCATGTAAAGAAATCAGTCTCCACGCCATATCGTCGCGGCACATCCTAATTAGTCAAAAGCCAGGCAAAATTCAACTCCGCAAATGTTTTAGACTTTACGTCCAGTGTTTTCATATTTTTGAAATTTTGTAATTATGTTATCAACAAACACTTTTCAAAAATTAAAAAAAAAGCTTCTTGATTTTTGTTTTTATAAAACATTTTGTTATAGATTTAAATTTAAAACAAATAGCAAGACCTAAGGTATCAGAAACTTACCTAAAAAGGCAACGCTTTTTTGTCCTTTGATTAGTAATTTATGACTTTTTAAAGTTTTTAAATCATGGAAATAGGAGACCTGTATTAATTTTCTGGAGAGACTAAAAAATGTCATGTAAACTTTGCTAGTACCTCGCTTGTGTCAGATAAGTTGAAATGACAATTCTCTTTATCAATTGGCAGTTTTTTATTATGCACGAATTAATTAAATACTTTTTTTTTGTTTTTGCAATCACTGTACGAGAAATGAAAATCAGCAATAAGAATCACGCATATATGACCACGAAAATAATTAGTGTATAATTCAAATACGCAGATTATTAATGTACGGGCACTAACTGACTTGGTATCCAACCTATGCCATCAAAATCACAAACGGTACCGCTGCCTTTGAACGAAGCCTGCTTGGTACTGTGANAACTTCGACTTAGAAAATGTAATGGATAAAAAATATATAACATTCGGGGTGACATATCACGTCTCATGTAAAGAAACCAGTCTCCACGCCATATCGTCACGGCACATCCTAATTAGTCAAAAGCCAGGCAAAATTCAACTCCGCAAATGTTTTAGACTTTACGTCCAGTGTTTTCATATTTTTGAAATTTTGTAATTAAGTTATCAACAAACACTTTTCAAAAATTAAAAAAAAAGCTTCTTGATTTTTGTTTTTATAAAACATTTTGTTATAGATTTAAATTTAAAACAAATAGCAAGACCTAAGGTATCAGAAACTTACCTAAAAAGGCAACGCTTTTTTGTCCTTTGATTAGTAATTTATGACTTTTTAAAGTTTTTAAATCATGGAAATAGGAGACCTGTATTAATTTTCTGGAGAGACTAAAAAATGTCATGTAAACTTTGCTAGCACCTCGCTTGTGTCAGATAAGTTGAAATGACAATTCTCTTTATCAATTGGCAGTTTTTTATTATGCACGAATTAATGAAATACTTTTTTTTTGTTTTTGCAATCACTGTACGAGAAATGAAAATCAGCAATAAGAATCACGCATATATGACCACGAAAATAATTAGTGTATAATTCAAATACGCAGATTATTAATGTACGGGCACTAACTGGCTTGGTATCCAACCTATGCCATCAAAATCACAAACGGTACCGCTGCCTTTGAACGAAGCCTGCTTGGTACTGTGANGCTTGGTATCCAACCTATGCCATCAAAATCACAAACGGTACCGCTGCCTTTGAACGAAGCCTGCTTGGTACTGTGACGTGGCGAGTGACATGCACTTGTGGAGTCTAGAAAGGATCTCCGGTGCGTCTAGAGTTCCAGTTGACCAAGTGTTAACCATTAAAGTTTATAACCACGTTAAGTACCTTGCGGCTTTGGCGATCCACTGGCAGTCGGTCTGGCCGCCACGGCGGGGCGTTGAGAATACAATATTAAGTGTTGGGAAGTGCGAAGTGGAGGCAGAGACGAAGAAGTTGGCAAAAACAAACCCTGCGCGATTCTTGGCAGGAATTCCGCGGCTATTCAAGAGCGCAACGTGAGCCACGGGACGATGTGAATCAGTCTGTGAGTCATAAAACAATTCTCACGGTAGACTTGATGACCCCAGACAGGCCCACTTCCTCCTCTCTCAAATATAATAAGTTATATAAAAAATGTTGTTGAATAATATGTCGTTATTCTAAGCACAGCATATNTCCTCCTCTCTCAAATATAATAAGTTATATAAAAAATGTTGTTGAATAATATGTCGTTATTCTAAGCACAGCATATATGGACTAATATTAAAAAAACTCATAGTACCAAATTTTTGGAAAAGTCATTCAGTATTTTTAAATTTAAGTTGAAGCAAAACAATGCATTGAGTCCGGGCCTGCTTGCGCAACAAGTCACGTACCACGAAAGCTAACGGAATTGGTGNCATTGAGTCCGGGCCTGCTTGCGCAACAAGTCACGTACCACGAAAGCTAACGGAATTGGTGCACCATGCGGGAGATAAAATGCGAACACTTCTGGCAGCCTTACTACTCAATCGCTAATCTATCTTTGTCCATGTAGTTTGACACACGTGTACTAACAAGCAACCAGTAGCGACGTCCATGTACCTCGAGTTTATGGGTGCCCCACGTGCAGGCGTTCTCCGCATAGCGCGCCAGTTCCGTTCGCCTTCGTCGTATGCAGCCTGTCGCGCAAGCAGGTACACGTAGCTGGGAATTCTATGCGCTGCTTTGCGTAACTTCAACTTAAATTAAAAAATTCCAGATGACCTTGCCATAAATTTTGTTACTGGGATTTCTTGCTTATATTAGTCCGTAAATATTGTGGTTTAAATTNTTATGGGTGCCCCACGTGCAGGCGTTCTCCGCATAGCGCGCCAGTTCCGTTCGCCTTCGTCGTATGCAGCCTGTCGCGCAAGCAGGCACACGTAGCTGGGAATTCTATGCGCTGCTTTGCGTAACTTCAACTTAAATTAAAAAATACCAGATGACCTTGCCATAAATTTTGTTACTGGGATTTCTTGCTTATATTAGTCCGTAAATATTGTGGTTTAAATTTAGACATGTTATTCAGCAACAACTCGGGTGTGTGTTAAACTTCCATGCTTTCATTCAAATAAATTACAATATAAATATTGTTCTCTGTATAAAATATTTCAATTCTATTTTGACTAGATTTTAAAAGAAAATTTCTTACAAAACCACTTGGGAATATATTCATAGGTACTCAAAATAAGCCCTGCCNCCCCCCCCCACCGCAATTAAAATATTCTTAATACGCTCCAGCCAGCAAATGTAATGTTTGGCAGCTATAGCTGGTTCCTGTTTAGTTAGAAAACTTTTAAAGTGTCTATTCGGTCACTAGGTAGATACAAATTCTCTAAAATACTGGGTGATCTGACGCCTTTAGTCTTTCTGTGAGCAACCGAACGACGCATTACACGAGTTTTCAATTCTTAGTTTAACAGTGTGCAACTACTTTTCCTGTACCTACAGTTTCACAAAAAATGTAACAATAACGGTATATTCTTATAGATGCAGCAATAGGCGGCTATTAATACAAAAATAACTTGAAAATGCTTCGTTCTGAATGACATCTCGATAGCACATCTGACCTAACGAACTGCTCGTTTTACTGGCCCACGGGGTATGGAGAAGTAATAAATAAACCCAAGTATCAATATAACATATGTATGGCGTATACAATTCCGCGCAACTTCCCTTTATACAATGACAATTTCCTTAGTATTCAGTTAAGTTCATCACGGTATATAATTTTAAGATAAAGAAATGTCACCTGCAGCTTCAGTTGTAAAACATTTTAATTTTTCTGTAGCTTATGTTTTACGGACTCAGTCAAATTATATCATGACATGTGTTCGCCATTCAGGATTTGAGTGTGTTATTTTAAGGGCTTCCTATACTGTTTTCTGGNGTATTCAGTTAAGTTCATCACGGTATATAATTTTAAGATAAAGAAATGTCACCTGCAGCTTCAGTTGTAAAACATTTGAATTTTTCTGTAGCTTATGTTTTACGGACTCAGTCAAATTATATCATGACATGTGTTCGCCATTCAGGATTTGAGTATGTTATTTTAAGGGCTTCCTATACTGTTTTCTGAAAAATCATTTTTTTTTAAACCACTAGAGTTAGACACAAATTTATTCTTGGCATTATTGCTGTTAGCACTTTATTGGAATAAACTCAGCACCGAGAGAAATTTTCTAGACAACATGCGAAGCGCCCCACTTGACACTCAAATGTACGTCGAAGTGAAGACGTGAAGTTTTCCGGCGTTTAGATAGACGCGTTGACTGAGCCTTAGAATAAATTCATTGGTCAATGACACGACCCGCATTCTCACCACCTTATGTTGCGCCTTTCGATGTTTTCTTGTTCTGTTGTCTGTACCGTACTCGTTACTCGTTACTTGTAAAGGCCCTGGTGGCGGATCAGTAAGCTCGTCGGTCCCCCATCACTGCGACTTGAATTCGATTCCCGGCGGGAACACAATATTTTTGCATGATAAACCTGGTGGACGTTGCCATTTGCTGGTGGGTTTTCTTGGAGTACTCCCGTTCCCACCTCAATTGCATTCCGCTGTTACTCCAACCTCATCGGCGCTAACAACCCCACCTACCTATGAACATCACAGTTTCAGAAAACAAATGAGGGGCTTAAGCGCTTGCGTCACTCCGAGGTGAACCGGGTTCTATTCCTGGCGGGACTACTCCCGAATTTCGGCATGAGGGAATCATGCCGGTCGATGCCGCTGGTCGGCGGGTTTTATCGGGGATCTCCCGTTTCTCCCGCCCTTGCATTCCTGCGCTGCTCCATTCTCACTTCACCCTCGTCGGCTCTCAAGACCTCGATGTTAAGAGGGCCCCAAATCTCTCCACTTGATCCGGTGCGCGGAAAGCTAAAAAGAATTTAGGTGGCCGTACCTGAACGTGCAACGTCGGAAACGCGCTATGAGAAGGTGCATACTCGGTACCCTCGCCGAGTTTCGAAGCACCGCCTCTGGCAACGGAGACCGGAGAAGGCTGCCGGGTCCCATCTGGCGTACGTGGGGCTCCCCTCCCGTTACGAGCCAGTGAGCTCCGCTGATGCACACGTCTGCCTCGTCCCGTAAAACTACTCGCGGGATCGCTCACGCGGCTTTGCGTTTTAGTACACGCGCACGGCCAGCAGTTTCATCGCAGCCATACGTGGACACTGAGCGGTGAAGGGGAAAAAAAGTTTTTCTTTGTTTTGTTTTTGTAGCGTAATCCACATCAATACCCACTCGTGTTTTACGAGCAACTTTGAGGGGGGTGGGGTGGAGGTAGGTGTCTACGTTAGCGGCAAACTGTAAAAAATAAAGGTATTGGTAATTGCGCAATAAAAGTTACGTGCCCAGGCAGCGGTTAGGACGTGAAAAATGCATACCGACTCGAGGTTCGCGTCCGTCTTTAATGCGCCGGCTGGAGGCTTGAGCCACGTCCGTGCCGCTGGATCGTGACTGATGCATGCATAATCTTTCTGCTCAGGTGTGTGCTGTACGTTGGCCTTTAGATAAGTATATTACCCTTCTATCTCTTCACACAAGACAGTTTCAACCACTAGGCGTACTTGCTTGAAGGTTCTTTCAATTTCGGGCGTTGTGCAATACACGCCAGGCACTGCACCACACTTCAAGAATTCCTTTTAACTTTATAGAAGTTGTTGCGCTTCTTACAGATTTTTTCGTATGTAATATATGAAGGAAAAACATTAACAAATATAAGGTTGAATCAACTTCCCTCTCTGAGTATCTACCTTCTAAAGCTAGGGGACCTCCATACAGCGGGCATACTGTACATGCCAGGATATTAGTTATGGTACAATGTCCACAGTGTGTATGTCGTGTTAGAGGACATGTTCAAATGAGCACTACTTGCATCAACGTAGCCTTGCAGACTTCTTTCAATGGATGATCTCACTCTAACAAACGCATCGTAGTTGGTGGAGTGTATTAATTTCCAATGCGCTACCGAAGGATATCAACACTGGCAAGAGGAGGGCTGTAAACCAACGTTTTCCCGTTGCCTCATAAGTATAAATTGATGCAATTTAGGCCAGGCGATCGGACGGGACACGTGATTGGTCCTGTGCGTCTGATACACTATCCGGGGTACGTAGCGTCCAAGTACATTGCTGGCTATTAAAACTGCAACACCACGAAGGATGCACCTGAAAGACCCCACATTTGGGGAATGCATGGAGCAGGGTTATACAATGACTTGATTAGTTGTTCATCTGAGTGGGACAGCACGTGCGCCAATGGCGACACTGATGAGCGTCGAAGAGTCGCTGGGATGTAGTGGTATTGTGTTTCCCCGCCGTCGGTGTGCATAGATGGAGTGAGCATGCCTCGTAGAACACGACTACCACACCAAAAGGTTTTTTCCGCCTTTAACCGCGGGGAAATCGTTGTCTATCTGGATTGTTGAGTATCCTACCGCGAAATTGGTTCATGAATTGGAAGAAATGCAACCATCATGAGGTGGATATGGGATCAATGGTTCGATGAGGGACAGGCTAAGCGACATGCAAGTTGCCAACGACCCCGTCTCACTAACGAGCGCGAGGATTCACATCTGGTGCATATGGCAGTTGCCGACGGTGCAGCCACATCAAACACCCTCGCTCAAGAGCTCAGGCACGAGGCCCATCAATATGCGTCCTCACTCATGGTTCCTCGCCACCTGCATCAGGGCATCTCGTCTAGTACCACAGGTGCCTGCGGCTGCTATGGTGCGTGAAACGTCGGGCCTAGGAGGACAAATGGCATGCCATCGTCTTCTCTGAAGAATCCTACTTCTGCTTACAGTACCACGATGGTCTTTGGCGGCGCTGCTGTGGCGCACGCCTGGCCGAGTCCTGTATTATGCACCGTCATACCAACCCAGCACCTGGAGTTATGGTATGATGTACCATCTTATTCCAGTCCCGCTTGCGCCTAGTCCGTACCCCTTGTATGTTGACCAGCAACCATTACATCGCCGAAGTTTTCCCTTATCTTCAGTACCAGCTTGGGGCCCTGTGCGAATAGGACGGTGCGCGACCACATGTGGCATACATCGTCCGGCGGTTCCTGGATTACCGCAATGTCATACTACTTCATTGGCCTGCGCGTTCACCGGATCACTTACCTATAGAAAACGTGTGGTCCATGGTCAAACGAAGACTGACCTGCCACATGGCATTCGTGGCCACAACGGACGAACTTTGGGCACGCATCGAAGTTGCATGGGCGGAGATACCCAAAACGGACATCCAAAGTCTCTTCCTGTGAATGCCGCTTGTGGCGGGGTCATGTAGTACCGATTATCCATGTTCTCTACATGTCATACCAAGCTGCAAGCATAATTTTGTCACCTGTGTATGATGAATATTTTGTCCAATAATTCTGCTTGCTATAGCTCACTTATGTCTTGAGGTTGAAATTTTAATTGTCAACAGTGCAGAATGCCATCCGTTGAGTATAGTGAATCTTGATGAGCCCATGCACTAGCTGGAAATGGTAGGAGTACAGCATGTTCTCCTTTATGGTCCTATACACACTAGCATAGTTTTATACCCTCTCATCTAGCTACTTCTCTAGTGCAGCCCTTAGGGTTGTTCTCGATGTGATGTAGTACGCGTTCCTCCACATCGATTGTCTTGAAACTTCGAGGTCTTCCGCTGTTTCCGGCGCGCAGCTCAAAAATTCAGTTTCTCTTTGACACTTATAAATACGCTGAAAATAACATTTACGTTCGGGTATCTTGATTCGTAAATGTTTCCGCGTATATGCGCCTCCCCGCTACACGATTACAATTAGCGTGCTCATAGATCAAGATAATGTCCGTCCTTTCTGCACACGTGTATTCCATTTTACTGCGTAATTTCTTCAACTGCGACACACTACGTTTGCCACTATATGGTGCAAACAGTCGCACTGGCCGGCCCACTTGTGAGGCGTATTTCAACATCGCAGCATTCAGCGTGATCCTCCGACTTTTGTATGAAAAGCCCCCTAGTTTTGAAAGGTAATTACTTAGAGGGGTTGCTGAATCAACAATATGATTAATAGTTTTTCTTCGTGTATTATATGCGACACAACCTGTAGGCAGTGTCTATATTTTTTTTAACAACCTGACTAAAATCTGATCGCTCCTATCTTTTGAAAAAAAAAGGGGGGTGAATAACTATTTTATTTTTAACCACTATTACAAACAAGGAATGCGGGCAACTATTTAAACGACAATCATAAAATCATATTCACTGGTTTACGAGGTGTGATGGAAGGGTTTGGTTAAATGATATAACCATTGCTGGGGGCAGCGACTGGAGCACTCACCCCCATCAAGGTGAACAGGGTTCGATTCCCGGCGGGGTCGCTCCCGAATTTTCGCACGTGGGAATCGTGCCGGACGATGCCGCTGCTTCGCTGGTTTTCTCGGGTATCTTCTGTTTCCTCCGCCTTTGCTCACAATACCCCGATGTTAAGAGCCGCCCAAACTTCTCCACTTCACTCCACACCCATATCTGAACAGGTTGCTGTTAAATTCCAAATCGTTCTGCTGTGTTTGTATTTTTTTTTTTTTGTTACTTTAGGTATGATAATATATATATATATATTTTTTTTAGGCTTACGGTTCAACCGGTGGGNACATTTTTACACAGTTCTGAAGTAATCGGTTCGTTTTAAAAACATCACCGGCGGACTGGAGGTTTGTTGTCCTTCCTTTTGCTTTCCCGCCTTCATTTCGCCGCTACTACGTCGCATCTTATTCTCACGTCATCCGTTCTTTTACTGCTTTGTTCCTTGCGCGTGGTAAAGGGCTCCATTTAGCAGTAATCTCTAGTTCATTTCGACCCTGCCTCAGGCGGCAACAACCTCTGAACGTTATCTTACTCGATAGGGTTTCAAACATTCTTTCAACAATGATTATCCTTTCCCATCCTCTGTTCTAGTAGAGGCCTTTTTCTACTTCTGAAATTGCATGCAGTTTTGCAATTACTTTCTGTCGAGGGGTTTTTACGGTGTCTATGCCGGTTTTCCCCCCTCCCTTTGTAGTTCACTTTTGGTTAGCATTGGTGGTAACCATCTGCCCAATCGCGGCCATTTTTGTCCAATCCCAGTAAAGCCGCGAGCATGTGCCCTTGTAGTTATAACCTTCCCTGCATGTCTAGGTGTATGGGGCTCAGCCCTGAGACGCACTTGAATCTCATTCCTACCTGGGAACTCCGACTCTCCTCTTAGTTTTAAGGTAGGTTAGAAAAATCTTCCTGGACTCGAGTAAATGAGGTTAATATACTGAATCCTCCTCTCACCTCAAAGGAACTCTCGGGATTCTCACTCTATCACGCCGTATCTGTGCATCTCGCAAAATGTACCTTGAAGGCCATATGCATATGTTATTTTGGTAACTTCACATATTGGTTCAGCGTTTCTTTCATATTTCAGTCTTTAATTTGCATTAAGCCTTCTGTGTCATTGACCTCTAAGGGATCATGACTATGTGGCAAGGAGGACGAACGGAAGACTTTTCGAGTCCAACTCTCGGCAAACTCACATGTTTTGAGCAAGATTTCTTAACCTACTATAATCTGTTTAGTTACTGGATAATTATTTACGGTGGCATNCTATAATCTGTTTAGTTACTGGATAATTATTTACGGTGGCATTTTAAAAAGGCGTAGCCACATGACACACGTTATCATGACATGCGTACGGCAAACACACGGACGATGATCAATAAGCATTCAGTTATATGATGTACTGTTTTAGAACTCTTTATTACACAACAAATGGTTCTGATACGTATGTCTTTTCTTTTTTAGCAAACATTTAAACAACGTAGGCCTATATGTCACTCACTGTTGAATCTCAGCCAATCATTTCTTCAGCCACACCAATAATTTCTCCTGCTTCCTTTTTCTTACCAAAAATCACAGCGTGAAAAGCACGGATAAGGTGTGCGTTAGCATTAAAACTTTATTGTATCACCGTTACCATTAATTTTGTTACTTCAGTGGTGCCTTTTTACAGGTTACGATGCCTTTTTACAGGTTTTAAATGGCAGTAGTTCAGAATTCTATATATGTGCTCTTTTATGGTTGCCAGCATTTTCTTAATTTCATAGCTCTTGTGATTTTTGATACAAAATACTGCTTCCGAAAAAAATACTGGAACTACACGCAGCAGCTGTCCTTTTCTTAAACAGAAAAAAGTTAACTTACTGCAATGTATAATGTGGGATTTTTAGTTTAATTTTATGGATCAAAAGATAGAATAAGAATTGAATTTAACGCCCTCCATTTGACGCTTTCGAAGATTACATCACAAAGCCAGTGGAAAGGGGAGGGGAAGAAAATTATTCAAACCATCTTCACATTCGTTACTCGACCATCCATTTATACAATCGACACAGAGTATTTTCAGAATACAGAGGTAAAACGGCCGCTTATTCCGTGAACTCCAGCCGCATACGCCAACAAAATGGCGTCGGTTGCCAGCAATACGTCGGAACACCGTTTACAAATCAGCGCCTAGTAACCTACTCGCCAGCCGGCAGCCAAGCCAATTGGAAACGTTTCGCAGCTTGCAGTAGTCAATCAGACACGAGGCCCGTTCCAAGCGCTTTGCGCATCCAATTAGAGAACGGACACGCCCACATGAAGGTGCCACCACACCATTTCCTATCTGTATACATTAAGGATTGTCCGAAATTCAGTATACCGAAACGAAAACGAAAAATTACATCGTTCATTTTCGTTTCGGTAAGAAATTCGGTTGCTTAAAGTTGTAACGAAACGAAAATTCTCGATATCGATTAATATTCGGGTGTGTTAAGAATGATAGTTTAGTGCACCAGCAATATAAATTTTTGTCTGTAAATCATCTTGTTTGTTACAATTATTTTATAATTAAAATAATTACATAAAATAGAAATTGAAATATAGCCAAGAACCGCTGTGGTAAATATTCCGTATCTTCTGTGTTTTTTGTTTGGTTTCGCAACGAATTTGTCGTAATGAATAACTGGCAAAATGTTTCGAAATTTTTTAAACCTATGTTAACACTGAGCTCCCATTAAATTATTTTTCACTATCGTTTCAGTTTCACGAAAGCTCATAACATATTTTTCGCTTTCGTTTTGTGAGAAAAAAAAAATCTCATTCGCACAATCCTTCGTTATCTACACTGTGCCACCGACCTGCCTAGGTGTCGGCGGCACTTGAAAGTTGCAGCCGTGTCGTGTAATGCAGACGCGGAACGAGGTTAACAGCTCCGCAGGGGGAGAAGCCACGAGACAGGCGTTATTCTAGAACGTCGTAAACTTTGCGATATACGTCAACTGCAGGACGCCCGCGTTGCAAGTGGCGAGATAATCAATTTTCTCCAGTCTTCCCACTCAGCCCGTCGAACGGAGATATAGATCAGCGTTCCCCAAACTTTGGTGAATCGCCTCCCCAACCCTGGAAATTCGGTGAGCCGCCTTACAATACATTCCCTTTTTTTGTTTGATAAAATATACTTCTACAAACTCTAATGCGGTGCATCAGATTCTAACCCAGGACTTCCTGCACGAATACCAGTTCTTTAAAACCGTAAAAAATCCAGAATTTATATATATAAAT
>NQII01008879.1:35655-61847 GCA_002778355.1 Clitarchus hookeri | reverse complement strand
TATTATCAGGCAGTGTATCTGCGCGAGTCCGCGGGGTTTTTTCCGGGACAAAATTAGTAATTCCCGTCTGAATTACCTCTGTGATATGAATTACAGCAGAGTCTAATTCCTCGGGGTAGAGCTGGTAGATTTATTGTATCTTCCAGGTATTTCTTAGAGCCTGGCCAGTTCGCATTCTTATAATCTTTAACTTTATGAATTGGCATGTTGTCAGTTTCAAAATTATTAAACAACATGCGGACAGGGTAATGGTCCGAAGCCAATTCATGGAGCACTTCTAATTGTAAGGTCATATGAAGGCCTTTATTAAGCACGATATCTAGTATATCAGGCCTCTGATTCATTAATTGTTGAAAGGTAGGTTCGCTGGGCGCATTAATACAAAAATTGTGTTGCCCCTGGTGTCTAAATAAACTATTCCCATTGGCTGTACGTGCGAGACAGCCCCAAGAGGGATGTTTAGCATTTAAATCGCCGACAGCGAGTAAAACTGGTGAAAAATTCATTAATTAATTAAAATCTGCGCGCAAAAGAGTGCGTCCTGCGGGCAGTAAACAGAATAAATGGAGACCTGTTGTCTTCCTAACTTTAATTTAATACCTACTGCTTCTAGTTTATCAAGTTCAAGTATTTTAGCTGGAGAGCACGCGATAGTATGGTGTATTAAAATTAATACTCCGCCACCATACTGGTCTCTATCTGAGCGATAACAATTTAAATCCGGGAGTAGAAAATCTAATTTCTGGGTGCAAATGAGTTTCCTTAATCGCAATAATAGGAGTCTGGTNAAATCGCCGACAGCGAGTAAAACTGGTGAAAAATTCATTAATTAATTAAAATCTGCGCGCAAAAGAGTGCGTCCTGGCGGGCAGTAAACAGAATTAATGGAGACCTGTTGTCTTCCTAACTTTAATTTAATACCCACTGCTTCTAGTTTATCAAGTTCAAGTATTTTAGCTGGAGAGCACGCAATAGTATGGTGTATTAAAATTAATACTCCGCCACCATACTGGTCCCTATCTGAGCGATAACATTTAAATCCGGGAGTAGAAAATCTAATTTCTGGGTGCAAATGAGTTTCCTTAATCGCAATAATAGGAGTCTGGTGCCGAGAAATGAAATCTATCAGCTCATGTTTCTTATTGCGAACGCCATGGGCATTCCAATAAACAATATTATTAATAGCCTTAAAACTAAGAGAAGGCAGATTGACATTCTGCCCTCTTACTATCATTAAGGCTTAGGAAGAGCCAAAAGGGAGAAGCCAACCAGAGCCTGACATTTGTCATCCTGGCTCCTCGCTGGGTCCATCCAGGTGGAGAGGAGAGTGAAAAGGCTTTCCAACATCTGCACGAGAGCTGGATTGCCTTGGGCCTTAGGACACGACTTTATTAAATTAAACAAAGTTGGTGTCGGAACTGCGGGTGTGGCAGAGTTAGTTCCCGAACTGGCCGCTCGGGCGTGGTCCGGGACGGAAGCTGGCTTCCCATTGGTCGGCGCCTGATTGGGCGCTGCCTGAGCTGGAGAAGGAGTCGCGGGGAGGGGGAGGCTGGGCAGCTGGCTGCCGCTCACGAGCGACAGTCTGCTGCGCAGAATAATTTCCCACCTTAGGACGAGTATGGTGGCTCGCCTTTCCCTTATGAGATACAAACGGTTGGCGCCTAGTGCGTGGATTATTCGCGAGTACTGGATAGTCTAGTTCATTGTAACCCAGTACACCATAGGGGTTATGCATGGGTACAGGGCGGACTTGTGCATGGCTAGGCACGAAATTTTGCACTTGAGTGCGGCTGGGCCCACGACCCTGGACAGTTTGCCACTGGTCAGGTGGTTGTTTAGCCCAAGGAGCGGGAGGAGCCCTATACTCTGCCCTAGGAGGTGGAGGAGGGAGCTGCGACAGTTTTCTCTGCTGTTGGCGCTTTTTGCGCTCTTGAACAGGCAGGAAGCACCATTTTTCCGCCTTATAGGCGGTGCACACCCGGAAATTAGCTGCGTGGTTGCTTCTACATCCCACGCAGCGTCTGAGCGACAAATCGTCCTTGTCAGGCAAGGAACCCAATCGTTCTGTGCGCCTGGCCACAGAGGCGAGCTGCGGCGCGACACACCCTAGCCGAGTGCCCGAAGCGCAGGAAGTTGCTACACTGCGCAGGCNTTTTCTCTGCTGTTGGCGCTTTTTGCGCTCTTGAACAGGCAGGAAGCACCATTTTTCCGCCTTATAGGCGGTGCACCCCCGGAAATTAGCTGCGTGGTTGCTTCTACATCCCACGCAGCGTCTGAGCGACAAATCGTCCTTGTCAGGCAAGGAACCCAATCGTTCTGTGCGCCTGACCACAGAGGCGAGCTGCGGCGCGACACACCCTAGCCGAGTGCCCGAAGCGCAGGAAGTTGCTACACTGCGCAGGCCCTTCAGGACGCTGGACGTCTTCTACCTTGACAACCAGTCCGCACAGGCCACGGATCTGGAATATTTCGCGCGATTGCACGCTGTTGGGTAGCTCGACCACAAACATGTGGAGGGGCTGCCTGTCTCGAAGTGACAGCTTGGGATGGATATTGAGGGCGTTAAAACCGAGGGCCTCCAGCTCTTCCCGGATGAAGTCAATAGGTATGGACCTGTCCAAACCCTTAATTGCCACCTTCAGTGGCAATTCATTATGTGGGGTCAGGGCGCTGAAGCCGACTTTTAAGCTTTCCAGCAACCTGATGGCCGTCCTGTAATCATCTACAGACTTCGGCAGGTAAGAGACGCCCTGAAGAACAACTCTATTCACGGTTGTTTCCTTCAGGTGCATGCGAAACAGGCCTACAACTGTAGTGTAATCACATTCCCTGGTGTGATACACTGTAATCGGGCGCATGTCCGTGCGTTTGGTGGATGGCGTACTTGGCGGTGAGCTCTCATTGGCCGGAGCAGTCGACGAATCAGATTCCATCGCCTCGTCGGACGTGGAGGGGGCTGCCTGGGCAAGGGTGACTGCGACTTTGCGCTTTTTCCCGCCTTCCTCGAGCGGAATGCCATAGGCGGTCTCCGAAGAGTACACTCGGAACTCCCCCTAAGGGGTCTGGGATACGGGATAAACTAGCAGTAAGAAGTCTAAGAGGCCTAGCTAACCTAGAATAAAAACAGTCCTCCACAAACTGGCCTCTCTGACCGCTTCTTTCTACCGGAAACGCAGCTAGGAAATGCCAGCCGCTTGAGCTACAATTAAAATTGGCCCTGGCTATTCAAAGTTACCTTTTTTCCGAGTTCTGCTCAAAGAACCCGGAACAGGAGTTGCAGAACTAGCAGTCCTCTTCTAACAAAAATATATACTTGTTCGCACTGTGCTTGGGGCAAAGAGTAGCTCGCACTCAACACCGCAGCACTGCGCAAATACAGCAACGACAATTTTCAAAGAAGTGGCAGTGGTTGCGAGCGATCGCAGAGCGACCTCCTCACACCAAGGCAGCAGCTAGAAGCATGATGGACCTAGTCGCTTATGTCGCTAATATATTAGGGGGCCTGCTCCCCTATGAAAAATTGATATCACTTGGATATTTGCAGGTCAATATGCTTAGGCCTGAAAGGCCTCTGCATTTACCATGGCATTTTTGATGAACAGTCCGAAATGAATGAACTTGGTAGTATGATTTCGTGGGTGATATTGAGTAATGTAGTGCTTGGCCATCGGGGATCCCCTCCTACACCTCCCCACACCCGCAATACCAATGCTGCGGCCGCGAAGTGGGAAGGAGGTTGTAGCTACTGGAACCTCCACCCAACCCCTCAGACACCATTTCTGGCATCGTGAGCAGCTAGGCTTTTGGTATCCAGTCTGGAGAATGCAGCTCTTCACATACCTGCCTCCAAGCCGCACCCAACTGCAGGTTTTCCCTCTCCTTAACAAAGCCTGGTAAGGTATTAATAAAACGTATGAATTTCAGTTCACAAGTAAACATTTATTTTTATTTGTTTATACCATAGATTATGATAGACAGAAACAAAGTTCACTATTGACAATCCATAGAGATAGATCTATGTACAAAGTTACATTAAATACCCATTAAATGAAGATAATATATATTTTGATATCAATTTATAACAGGTATCACCCCTCCGGCAGTCCTGGGATGGGGAGTGGTGTTATAGGACTTACGGGGTGTTACCCTCGCCAGAGGTCCTGTGAGTAGGCTTCCGGAGATTTTAGTATCGCGCCAGAGGCCTATCGCTGCAGCTGGAATTCGACAAGAGGCGATATGCTACTTACTAGCATTACTCCGGGCCTCCTCAGGATGTGGATGGATGTCTGGTGTTGTGGAATGAGTATCTAGATTGTGTAACCAGTTATAAAAATATACGTCGACATTCAGTCGTCTCTTGGAAATACACGTCAAACACCAGAGCAGCAGAAGCAGCCCCAGCAGCGGCCCCACCCCNNNAGCCAGGTAAACATTGAATCCCTGTGCGTATGTATCCATTCATGATAACCATTCACACGATTTTTATATTTATATTTTGTTTTTAATAATTTATATATTTTTATTTTGGTTTTTTTTTATTCATTCATACATCCATTTACACTGATACATGCGCACATTAAATCAAAAATTAAATGCAGGCTTGCTACAAAGTCACATAAAGAACAAATACAGGGATTAAACAAGATAATATAGTCCTAAAGCTAGAATAGTAAATCGGGATATAGTTCATGATGATAATAAGATGATAAATAAACAATGTATACGTCCGGAAGTGGCACTGTTATCAATATATACAAGAACAAATACAAATATATACAATCATAATCGGGTTGCTGGAGGGAGGACTACAGCCTTTGGTCGTCTGCGCCTCCACAACAGCCTTTCGTCATAGTTTGCCAACTCACGAACCAGGGGGTTTTCTACAGTCGGTATCGTCTTGTACAGCTCTGTGGCCAGCCTCCGCACATGATATTCAAAACTCTCCACTTTGAGCTCTTTATGGAGCTGATCGTTCCTTGTGTACCTGGGTGCGTTCGTAATCATACGAAGGATTCTGCTAGGAAAGCACTGAAGTTTCTGGAGGTGACAGCGAGCTGCCGTCCCCCAGACGGATGAGGCGTAGGTGAGAATGGGGCGGATGAGTGAATGATATATGATGCCACCATTTCTGGTTCGTAGTGAACTGTGGCGATAGAGAAGTGGAAACAGCTGCCTTAGCCGAGAGTTGGCTTTGGCGAGCTGAGTATGAATGTGGTGCTTCCAGAGCAGCCTCCTATACATTATCACACCCAGGTACTTGAACTTGTCGCGGTACTCTATTTGCTGACCACAGAACTGAAGTCTCGTCGTCGGGTTTAGTAGTCTGGTGCTGAACTCTATTGCCTCGGTCTTGTTGGCATTCGCTTTGATGCGCCACTTTGCTAGCCAGGGCTCAATATCGTCCAGGGCAGCCTGTGCATGGCTGAGGGCCCGGTTTCTGTTCATCGACGATGCAAAAACGATGGTGTCACCGGCGTAGCATCCAATGCTAGCCTCTCCAACTCGTGGCATGTCGTTGATATAGAGATTGAACAGGACTGGACCTAGAATGCTGCCCTGGGGAACTACTGCTTTCACCTGGCAGACTGTGGAAATTTCACCGTCGAGACTGGCATGAAATGTACGAGATGACACATATGACGATATGAAACGAATGATATAGGGAGGAAATCTATGTTCATGGAACTTGAAAAGCAGACCAGCATGATATACCCTGTCGAACGCCTTTTCTATGACTAGAATGGCAACGACAGTATGATAATGGTATTCTATGGACTTCGTGGCTTCCAGAGTGAGCCGGGTGAGCTGGTGATCTGTAGAGTGCCCACACCGGAACCCAAACTGTTCGTCACGAGGTATATTATGAGACGAAATGTGTGCTACCACCCTTACATTCACAAACTCTCTCCGGAAGGTTGGAGATAGTGGAGAGCAGACTAATGGGGCGATAGCTGGTGGGAAGTGAAGGTGGTTTACCGGGCTTTAGGAAAGTCACCACCCTGGTCTGCTTCCATCTATCTGGGAAATGATGTCTGAGTATGAGAGAGAAGAACTGAGCTAAAACACAAATGAATTCAAATGGCATGTATTTTAGTAGGATGTACTGATTATGATCCTCTCCTGGTGCAGTGTTGCGTCGGGTGGATTTTATGGCAGACATCAGCACGGCAGGGGTCACATCCAAGGTTTCCTCGGGGTTTTCCCCACCTAATACGTCTGCCACGGTTTCCACTAAGGTTGTCTCGTGTTCGTCATCACCATCGCCCTCGTTAGGGCGGAAGGTTTCTTCAAGAGCCCTGGCTAGCACTTCTGCCGTGTCAGCAGGTGTGTAGGCAACCCCCATGGCATGCCGGAGTGGCGGGATAGTCGAGTAGATCCCAGTCAGTCGTCGCGTCATTTTTCACAGAGAGTTGTCTGCGACCTCGAGAGCAGCCACAGTGGTGTCCCACTGTTGCGCCCTGAAATCGTTGACCAGCGCCTCCACTGTGTCCTGTGCTTGTCGGTACTGCTCTCTGTGGAAAATGTCTCGTGTTCGTTGCCACAGCCTCTTGTACTTGTTTCTGAGTGTGATGGTTTTTTTAATTGTTGTTGGAAACTGTGTGTTTGTGTTTTTAGGTGTGGCTGCTGGGATGTGTTGTTTAGGTGTGGTTAAAATGGCTTGCTCTATTATTATTGCTGTGTTGTCTATGTGTGTCCGCGTATTTATTTATTCTATAGTGTGTTGTAGTGTGTCAGCCTTTTGAATAAGTGTAAGTTGATAGGAATCCCAGTGAGCTTTCTTATAGTTGAATTTGTGTGTGTGTGTGTGTGTGTGTGGTTGTGTGTGGGTGTGTGTGTCATGTGTGTTGATTTTATTGGAGTGCCAGTCTGGATGTTTGGGTTTCAAGTCTCCTGCTATAAGCACTCTTGGTAATACTTGTAATAGCATGTCTATGTCGGTTGTATCGAGTGGTGAATGTGGAGGGATGTAAGCAGCTATGATTGTTACTGTCTGATTGTGAATGAAAATGTCAATGGCTGTGGCTTCTGTGTGTTGTAGCTGAGGTAGTGGGTGGGTATGATGGCGAATAGAGAGATGAATGAGAATGGCAACACCTCCTCCTTTCGTGTCCCTGTCTTGTCTGTAAATATTATAATCTGGAATTCTGTTTTTTTTATTTGGTTGAAAATGTGTTTCTTTGATTACTGTGATGTGTGTGTGTGTGTGTTGTGCATGTAGGCAGACAGTTAGTGTTTTTTGTTTGCAAGACCCTTCGCATTCCATGTGAGAATGCGGGGTGTGTGTGTGGTTGATTGTTTTTGTGCTGCCATTACTGTGCAGCAGTGGGTTGCTGAGTTTGATGAAGCAGCAGCAGTGCTTTCTGCAAAAATAATGTGGTGGCTAGAAATTGTTGTTGTAGTGTCTTGGTCTGGTCTGACCATTGTGTAATCTGATGGATTATTAATTCATAGAATGTTTTTGATTCGGAGTGTGTGTATCCAGGGATCTCCTGCATTATCCCGTGGAACTTCTGAAACGACAGTAGTTCCTGCGCTTTGCTGATAGGCAGGGGAGCCTGGGGTGTTTGTGTAAGTTTAGTTGGTACCTGGAGTGTTTTTATTGGATTAGAATGTGTGTGTTTTTGTTGTGTGTGTGTGTGTGTGTGGATGTGTGGGTGTGAGCCGGTTCTTCTTGTATTATATGTTTGAATTTACTATTACAAAATACTTGTGTCTCATTTGATTCAATTGTGGGTGTCTCTGAGGGAGATCTGGTGCGTTTTTGTGTTTGTGGCTTTATTGGTTTTGTTTTAGGTGTTTTTGGTTGTTTTGTTGCACTATCTGCGTTTGCTATTTAGATTTAGTCTGTCGAATTACTTGGGAAAACAGCTTTTTTCCCAAATTGGGCTGCTGTGTGGAGCCGGCTTCTGGATGGATTTTTATTTGTGTGTATGCCGAATTAATCTGGTGTGTGTTAGTCGGAGCACTAATAGGCTAGGCAAATTAGGAAAAATAGGGTAAAGTTTAGGTATAGTTGTAATCGTTGTCATTCCGTATGTTTTTTGGGTCGCTGAACACGAATCTGAGGTTTTCTGACAAAATTGTCTCTGGAACATTGTTATTTTTTTTTTTGCAAAAAACCTCGAAATTGTGGCACTTTTTTGGTTTTCTGCCTATATATTGGGAACTATGCATTTTTTCGAAAAGACCAATCTATACAAAATTAAAGTAGTCAAAATTGTCTACATTGTTTGTCCTTAACATTTGTTTCAATGACCAATCGTTCCGCCGCTAGAGGGCGCCAAATAATGGGCAAAAATCGCAAAAACGCCATGTTTCGAAATTCTACGCCCGATGTCCGTGGAAACGACTCATGTTATGATAGTTTTGACCATGTATGGTATTGAACTTCATGAAATACATTTAAAATAAATGTTGGGCCCAATTGTTTTCAAAGAATTGTCTAAAATCAAATTGAAAGAAAGGAGACAAATTAGTGAAAAAAGTTATACTTAGCTATTGTTATATTTACATTAAAATTACTTAATACTAATAATAAATTGCGTAATTGCAGGTAAAAGATAATTTTGAAGAATGATGAAACTAAAACAGGTATTTGTATGTATTTGTATGTACAGGTCCAGCCCATTTATTGGGTATTTTCCGGTGGGTGGGGTATTCATTCTTCTGGAACAGACAGGAAAAGTGTGTATTAGTGGTTATTAGTTGGTAATATTGGTAAGGGATATGCTGTAGGTAGGTACCTATGTACTTCAGAAATATTTACTGTTATTAACCTGTGGCATAACTTGTGGGGTTTACTCGTTAACTGAGGCTCGTTGGAGAAACACATATGTAAAGAACAGGATGGAATTAGTGGCGTACTTGAGATATTATTACACATATAGGAATGTGATGGTTATTCTATACGTAAAAGAAGTTTATAGGTACTACTAATGTGAAAACAAGGTTTGGAAATATAGGTGATGTTACATACCTTTGGAACTCGTAGCTATTTCTTCTTTATCCTCTTCCTCCTCTTCCTCCTCAGTTCGCAATTGAATCCCAAGTTCGACTTGAAGGTCCCAATCTTCGACGTCGTCCTCATCGTCGCTTAGGGGCACCGCTGAGTTGTTGCATGATCTGTGCGCGCAGTAGATGCACAGATCAGTGCACTTTAACCCCCCCCCTCCCTTCTGACAGCTGCAGTTCCGTGCACAGGTCTTGGTGCACTTGCACATCACCAACTTGAGCAGTTCGGTTGGAGCGGCTGTTAAAAGAGTCGTGATTGGTTCGAGCCCGTTGCTGGTCCTCTTCCAACCCCAATCCTCAGCTCGTTTCTCGACCGCCATCCATTGCTGCACTTGAAGATACATCCTGTAACTGTGCTGTGCCGCTGCAGCTGCTGAAGGTGGTAGCACAGCTATTTTCGACGATGCCTTGAACGCTGCCTTCTTGTAATTAAGGAATCGCAGGTGGTTCAGAGAGGGTTGAGTCCTCCCACTGTAGCCGCATACTTTGACCAAAAATCCTTCTCCGGCTGCTGCGATGGTCTGGGGAGTGGCGTTGCTGTCTTTGAAAACACTGACGACGTCAGCAAGGTCACGATTTTTAGTGAGTGCTTTTACAAACTTAAATTACCCCTGGTTGAATGGTGCTGACATCATGTTACAGTCACTCATAGCATGTAAGAACAGAATGTTCTCTGCAACAGTCTTGTTCTTTAAAGCGAGGAGTGGAGAGTATGTTGTTGATGGAGTTTTGTGTTTTCCTGGCTTTAAGAAGAAAACATGGTTTTCCTTGCACAAACCAATGAGAATCACCAACAGGTCTACATCTTCTCCCACCACGACCACACTCTCATTGGATTTAGCCAGTGCCAGCGCACTGGCTAAATGCGTGTCCGCATACTCTGGTGCTTGTTTCGCAGTCATGTTGTGTGAGGCGAGATTCTTCATTATCATGGCAAACAGCCGGTTTTTGTTATTTGGGTTGGCCAGGAATTTTTATTTCTTTGTGGTCGGGGACATGGTTTCATCAAAGAGGATGCCAGCGGAACTAGTTTTCATAGATCTTTTCAACCTTTGTGCACTTTTCGTTCCACCTTGCGCATTTTCGGGGTTCCCATCAAAGACAACTGTCGTTTGGGATCCATACGCTGTTATAACGTATCCAACGTATCTGTCACATATTTTTGAAAAAGATTAATTGTTGGGCCAGACAACTTTGTGCAGCAAGAACCCACCATCGATCACATACTGCACTTGACCGCTGAAGTCCTTGTTTTGAATGGGGACGCATTCTGTGTACAACTTTGATTTGGTCCCTTTTCGCAGACCATTCTCAAACAGAGAGAAAAAGTAAGGTCCCGGGTCATACGTCAAGAAGTATTCCAGTTCTTCATCTGATTTCTCAACCACACTGATTCGTTGAAACAACATGGCGGATTAATGGGGAAAACTTCGTTTTCTACTGTTGTTGCATTGCCCATTATGGCAAGTGGCTGGACACGGTCATTACGTTGAAATTTGACATCACCAAAATTAGAGTTGTCTGCAGCTCTTTTAATAATGCAGTCCATGCCTTTTTCCCAAGCCTGATGGCAGTCGACCCTGTTGTCAGCAACAACTACTGTGCTAAGAGAAAACAAATGGGGATTTTGTGAGAATGGGAAATGTTCCTGCAACCAGTCATACATCTTTGCACAATCCTTGTTGTCACGAGCGATTCTTGCATCTTCCAGGCCATGATGCTGATGCGAGGTTTCAAATGAAACACCACAGAAATTTTCAATTTGCCCGCAAACGTGTTACCCTGCTGCCAAGGACATGGTCCATCTTGTCTGAATGCTTTATTCTACCCCTCACCCATGAGTCAGGCCTCCACTTACTTTCATGCTGCTCATGAGGAATTGTTCAATGAGCATATCAGTCCACATCCCTGACCAAAATTTCGTGGCTGACCGTCGCACTGTAAAGAAGCAATTATCGGCAAGTTGTTCGTATTCATCAGGAGATATAGTTTCCTTCAAGTTCAACATGTCCTGGAGGTACAGGTGTGCGGATTTAGCATAATGAAAATGACCTGATGCATGGAAGTAAGGCAGCATCTTCCATACTGTTTCCAGGTGTAACTCCCAATTACCAGTCCTCTCAGCCAGAATGAATAATTTCACTAGATTGACCATTTCTACGTAATGGACCCACAGTTTCGAGGTTGGACCATATGGGGGTTGTATCAAACGTTCGAGCTGTTCATACACCTTCTGTCTGATTTCTCGACATTCAGAAGGGTCCCTGGCAAGGATCACTGATGTGTCAAATCTGTGCACAATTTCTTCCAACTGCGATTCAGTTCCCGAGGAGAAGGTTATCATTTTCAGGAAAACTTTCATAAGGGCAGCATGTGATTAAATATGGGCTCTCACTGCCCTGTAGTACATATGCCCTGTCATCATTTTCTCAATTGTATTCATGGCGTCGCAGGTGTGAACTAAATCCTTCCATCCACTGCCATTCATTGGGTAATAGACAGAACCCAAGTATGACATCAGTAAATGAACGCCTCCTAAGCGAATTACCCCATGTTGAAGTATGGGGTCGTCACAATTAGCCACAATGTACCGTGCTTCTAAGTAGAGCGGTTGGTCAAATATGACCACACACGATGTCTGTTTGTTAGCCCTGCACTTCCCTGCTGCTTCCAGCAATGCAGTGTAGATGATGTCGTACTCGGAAGGAGGAGCATTAATAAAAGGAAGGCACGCAGTGTACGTTTTCTCAAAGGCGAGGCTCTGGGTGGCTTGTTCCATAAACGCGTTCCATCCCTGTGTTATGGACACATCTTTGTGTTTGCTGAACAGCCAAAGAATTTCAGCAGCTGAGAGATAGGTGATCTGGGATGTCCTAACCTTGTAAGAGAGGTCTTCAATCTTTATTGCCTTCAGTCCGTCACCACCCTCTTTTGCCTTGAAACGTTTCAAATTAACATGGCCAAATTTTCCAAAAACATCTGCAGCTGGTATCCTCGCCATTCTCTGAATTGTTGCATCTGGAGGTACAGCAGAAGCTGGGGCAACAGAAATTCCTCCCATGATGTGGAACGTGTTGTATCCATCTATTGTTCGAGTATTAGAATCCGCATTGTATACGAACTGAATAAATCCATCTTCTGTTACTTTTTCCTGCGAATGCAGGGTTGATGAAATTTCAAATCGTACTGCTTCTGAGTAACTGCAGCAAAACCCCAACCAACTCAAAATATCGATCAACTTCCGGGACCCAAATGTTTTGTAAATAAATGCTCCAAATCCAACTCCAACTTGTAAATTTAACAGAAACGAGCGAGGCCTTACAGCACTGATAATACTGTGAGCAATTGCGTGGCATTTCTGTCCCCATTTATCAGTATGTTCCCCCTTCTTTCTCTTCACAATCAAAGTATGCAGAAATAGTTTGAGTGAATCAGGAATGACTGACTCCGCCTCTTTCAGAAAACGGTCTGGAGCCGGGTACTCGCTGACATCACAAACCTGCGATCTGACTTCCTCGCAAATTATTTTTGCAGCTGCTTCTACTACACGAAGCTCATCTTCTGCTTCAGACTTACACTTCTGCTGATACCATGCGTCGTTCAGTATCTTCTCCCCAATATTTTTAAAACAAACAACAATTTTCTTTTTCTTATTGGTCGTGAACATTATATCCTCCCCATATTTCTCTTTAAGTCTGGCCTTGACTGTTTTTGCGTCTGGTACCTAGTCTCCTTTTATCTGTTCAATTAGTTCATCTAACGAGAAGTGGCATTCATAAATGCTGCTTTCAAGGAATGTGTATATGTAATCCATTGCAACATCAATTTCAAGTACAAACGGACCACGCCTTGTCGATACTACTTTCGGTTTTCTGGCTTTAGCAGACAGTTTTGTACGACAGCTTTTGTGGTATTGCGCATCGTATGCAACCAAGTCGGGAACATGCTCAATCCGGCAAAGTATAGCCCGTCCATATTCATCATTTGCGTATTGGGCATCCTTTACAGTACTGTTTCTCAAGCTTTGAGTTGTGTCACGAACGTGGTACACAACATACCGCTCATTTGGAGGTTTTTTGGTGGTGCTTCCAGAGCAGCCTCCTATATGTTATCACACCCAGGTACTTGACCTTGTCGCGAATTCCAGATTATAATATTTACAGACAAGACAGACACGCAAAGAGGGGGTGTTGCCATTCTCATTCATAGCTCTATTCGCCGTCATACCCACCCACTACCATAGCTACAACACACAGAAGCCACAGCCATTGACATTTTCATTCACAATCAGACAGTAACAATCATAGCTGCTTACATCCCTCAACATTCACCACTCGATACAAATGACATATACATGCTATTTCAAGTATTTCCAAGAGTGCTTATAGCAGGCGACTTGAACGCCAAACATCCAGACTGGCACTCCAATAAAATCAACACACAGGGCAGAATACTGCACAGACACGCCAGCACACACACACATATCGTAGATGCACCAAACACATCTACGTCCATCCCAGATCACCCACATCATGCACCAGATGTACTGGATATTATGCTGAACAAGGGCAATTATTTCCAGTACAGACTGTACACAGACACATCTCCTTCTAGTGATCATATTCCTGTTTTCATGGACATTCACCACTCATCTCGCCCTCAACCTACACCTCATACACATAAATTCAACTATAAGAAAGCCGAATGGGACTCGTATCAAGATACACTTATCCAGAAGGCTGACACATTACATCACACAATAGAAGCAATAAACACACCGGATCACATATGCAATGCCGCAATAATAAAGCAAACCATTTTAACTACACAGAGCCAGCAGAGACTCAGCGGGGATATGTCCTGCAATGTAAACATGAAAACCTGGTGTGCATGTATCCATTCAAGCCAACCATTATCACATTTTTAATTTTTATTTTATTTTATTTTTTTGTCATTCATGCATCCATTTACACACATTCATACACACATTATATCATAGATTATTCTTGTAAGACTTGGTTATATATAAAGTCGAATAAATATAGTGTACATAATATAGTTGAATTGAAAGAATATAATAAAATCAAAATAATGTAGGAAATTAAATCTAGATAATATATTGGATATGACATAGTAAACCGAGATAAACTTAATAATAATCAATATATATCATACTTCCGGCCGAAAGTGGCACTGTCCCAAATATTTACAAGTACTAATCTAAAATAAAAAAATCAATGAATTCCTGGAGGGATGATAAGAGCTTTCAGCCGTTTGGGCCTCCACACCAGCATTTGATGGTAATCCACCAACTCACGAGCCATGGGGTTTTCTACTTTCTGGATAGTCTTGTATAGTTCTGTGGTCAGTTTGCGCATGTGGTGGTCCATGCTCTCCACTTTGAGCTCTTTCTGGAGCTGGTCATTTCGTGTTTATCTGGGTGCGTTCGTTACCATACGAAGGATTCTGTTCTGGAAGCGCTGAAGTTTCTGGAGATGACAGGGAGCTGCCGTTACCCAGACTGATGAGGCGTAGGTGAGGATGGGGCGAATGAAGGATTAATAGATGATTACACCGTTTCGGGTGCGAAGTGAACTATGGCGATTGAGAAGTGGAAACAGCTGCCTTAGCCAGGAATTGGCTTTGGTGAGCTGAGTATGAATATGGGTCTTCCAGAGCAGTCTCCTATCCATTATTACACCCAGGTACTTGACCTCGCTGAGGTTTCCTGGCCACAGAACTGTAGTCTCGTGGGTGGGTTTTGTCGTCGGGTGCTGAACTCGATGGCTCCAGTGTTGGCTGCGTTCGCTTTGATTCTCCACTTTGTTAACCAGGGCTCAACGTCGTCCAGGACAGCCTGCACGTGGCTAATGGCCCTGTCTCTGTTCATTGATGACGAAAAGACCATGGTGTCATCAGCATAATATCCGATGCGGGCCTCTCCAGCTCGAGGCATATCATTGATATACAGATTGAACAGGACCGGACCTAGTATGCTGCCCTGGGGAACTCCTGCTTTCACCTAGCAGACCTTGGATGTTTCGCTGTCGAGGCTGACATGTAATGTGCGAGATGATAGATATGATGATATGAAGCGAATGAGTTAGGGAGGAAAGTTATGCTTATGAAGCTTGAAAAGCAGACCAGGATGATAGACCCTGTCGAACGCCTTTTCTATGTCTAGAATGGCGACGACAGTGTGATAGCGATATTCAATGGACGGCTTCCAGAGTGAGCCGGGTGAGCTGGTGAACTGTAGAGTGCCCACACCGGAACCCAAACTGTTCGTCACAAAGTATGTGGTGAGATGAAATTTGTGCTATCACCCTTCCATTCACCACACTCTCCAGAAGTTTAGATAGAGTAGCCATACTAATGGGGCGATAGCTGGTGGGAAATTAGGGTGATTTACCAGGTTTTAGGAAAGTCACCACCCTGACCTGCTTCCATCGGTCGGGGAAATGATGATGTTGGAGTATGAGAGAGAAGAACTGAGCTAAAACACAAATTAATTCAAATTGGAATGTGTTTTATGAGGATGTGTTGAATTTGTCATTACCTGGTGTGGTGTTATGGCGAGTGGATTTCATGGCTGTCATCAGCTCGCTGGCAATTACATCTGTGGTTTCTCCACCTAATACGTCTGGCAAGGTTTGCTCTAGGGTGTTCTCGTGCTATTCGTCCCCATCGCCCTCTGTGAAGGCCCAAGTGGACGATTGTCATATTTAACCGGGTTACAGAGAGAAGAGGTGGAATGTTATCGTTATTTTCGGCTGCCACGCAGAAAAGGTTCATTTTTTTAATAGAAAGCTGCTTGGGTTGTACGGGTCGGGTTTACGGGCCTGAAATTGGTATATATCGGATACCGTGTTTCCGCGCACTTCCAGATCTTGTTTAATTTAATTTATGTCGGTATCGCCCGGCAGGTCGAATACCACTTTCCGGGGTGACTCCATGGTGGTGCTGTACGTAAAGAAAGGTATTTGTTTGTTTCCTAGCATGGACTTGGCCGAATTGTACTGTTGCTCGTCGGCTGCAATGATGTGCAGGCCGTTGCGAGCAAGTGAGAGGGTGAAGCCATGGTAGTTGATGGCACGGAGTTGCTTTGCATTGTCGTTATAGCACTTTTTTTTTATCTTAACTAATTTATATTATGTTAGCCATGCCGATCAAACACTGGCTTGTGTTATTATTAAATTTAAAGTTAAATTAAGATTAAAGTTAAGTTTAAATGCAAATAAAGTATAAAAACCAAGAGGCTATGGCTTTAAAATTACTATGTTGGGTAAGGTTTTTAATTAGCTTTCTAATCTTATTATTATATTAAAAGTAAGGAGGTGTGATAAGTCTTTATTAATTTATTTTGGATTTTCTCTATTTTTGTTGTGGGGGAAAAAGGGGAGGACCCCCTGTAAAAAACCCCCGATGCACTGTTTGTAGGATTTAGTTATTATGAGCTGCTGAGGGCGCTCATTGTTTCCATTATTATGGTGAATCTTTCGACAGCTGTTGTTGCGGTTGCCAGTCGTGCATTTGCGGCTTTGATGTGTGGAAGTAATGGTTGTATGTAGTTTATGAATGTTTGGAGTTCGTTAAGGGCTTCGGTTAGTTCTGAGGCTGGGTCTTGATTTGCTGGTATGAAGTTTGCTTGATGTGTTGCTGGGGCGTTCATGGAGTTGAATATTTGTCTATGGGTAATGAGGTGTTGTGGTGTTGGATCTTGTTGTTTGCGTGGCTTTGGTGGCTTGGGAGCTGCGATCTTGATTTGTTGTAGGTTGTGAGTGGTTTGGGGTTATGTGGTGCTTGAGGCTGTGGGTCTTGCTGGGAAGGGGAGGGGGTGGAAAATTGGTGGTCGACATGACTGGTGGTGCTGGTGTTGGGGTCCATGGTTTTGTCTGAGCTGTGCGCTGTTTTAGTTGTTCTTCTTTTTCTAGGCGCTTTGGGCAATCTTTGGTGCCGGCCACGTGGTCGCCACCACAGTTTGGGCACTTTTTGGTGTCCTCTGGTTTGAGAGGGCATGCTTCTATGTTGTGGTGCTTGGAGCATTGTGGGCATATAGGGTTTCGGTGGCAATTTGATGCCACATGGCCATAGCACTGACACTTTTTACACCTCTTTGGTGTCAGTGATTGGTATTTTTCTGTTGTTACTCTGCAATAGAGGATTTGGGGTGTTTGGTAAAGTTTCTGTTCTTCTTCTTCGTTTTGCACAGTGACCATAACTGGTGGGCAGTAATATTCGTTTCGTTTGATTTTTGGATCTCCTAGGATTTTTACGATAGGTTTCTTAAAACCGTTGTTTCTCAGGTCCTCCTCGATTTCTTCTGGGGTTGTGTCATTTGGGATGTGTCGTATTACTACTCTGGGTTTGGAGCTGGCAGCGTTGAAAGTGCAGGGTTCCATCTTGTTAATGTTCATCCATTGTATTAGTCTCCTGTGAGTATGCTTTGATTCGGGGTTGAATTTCAGTTTGTTTCCTCTTTGCATTATGTAGAATGGGCCGATTTCTTTTGAAGGGAACTAATCCAGTCTGTGGGATTTTCTCCTATTTCTTGTTTTTTTGGTGTAGATTGCAGGGATTCTGTTTTGCCCTGGTTGTGGTGGTTGTTGCTTCTTTTTTTAATGGTGTGGAGCTGTTTATCTCGATGTTCTCGGTTGGGCTAGTAGTTCTTGCATCTTTTACCTTGTTGTGGGTCGAGGAATTTGAGTGTTCCGAGTTTTGTCTCTTTCGGCGATTTTGTGACACTTGTTGGAATTCATCCTCAATGGGCGAGTCGTCTGTTTCGATTGGATCTGGTTCAGATATGCCTTCTATGTCGACTTCCTGTGTGTGGTTTAGTTGGTCAAACATGTTCTTTGAGTAAAAGTTTTCCATGTTGATTAATTGTGAATTAACGAAGATTACAATGCACAAAAGATGAAGAAAATTGATTTGGGAATATTTCCTAAGATCACATTATTTTGGTCGTGAATTTCGAGAAGAACACTATAGGTGGAAACTCGCTGTCGAAAATTAATAACACTGTTTGAAAGTAAAATCACTGTTAAGGATTTGAATCACTGTGAATCACTGTTTGCGATCACTGTGATCAGTCACTGGTTCGGGNTGAATCACTGTTTGCGATCACTGTGATCAGTCACTGGTTCGGGCTTTGTAGGTACCAAGCCTGGGCCCTCTGACCCCCTTCCTCTACTGGAAGCGGGGCTAGGAGTAGGAACCCAGGTGGGTTTCTGGTGGTTGTACTCCACCAGGGTTTCCCTTTCCGTCTGNATAGGTGGAAACTCGCTGTCGAAAATTAATAACACTGTTTGAAAGTAAAATCACTGTTAAGGATTTGAATCACTGTTTGCGATCACTGTGATCAGTCACTGGTTCGGGCTTTGTAGGTACCAAGCCTGGGCCCTCTGACCCCCTTCCTCTACCGGAAGCGGGGCTAGGAGTAGGAACCCAGGTGGGTTTCTGGTGGTTGTACTCCACCAGGGTTTTCCTTTCCGTCTGNTGGAAGCGGGGCTAGGAGTAGGAACCCAGGTGGGTTTCTGGTGGTTGTACTCCACCAGGGTTTTCCTTTCCGTCTGAGCATTCAGCTCAGCTTGGCGTTTGTTCATTCTCCTTTTCATTTGTTTCCATTCTTCAGTTTCGGATACCGCTCGGGCGGCCGATTCGGTGTCCATTGCGAGTTCAGGTTCATTGTCTGACAGGTCAGAGGGTAGTGGGAACGCGTCCGATGAGAAGTGTTCCTGGTGGATTATTACTTCGTCATTAGTGCAGCTAACTAGGGCTGCGCCGGCCGGTGTGTTGATGTTCGTGGGGATGGCAGTTAAGTGGTGTTCATGGTCTCTGGTGTCAGCTAGACAGGCAGGTGGCGAGTCTTGGCGGTGGCGGGTGTGACGTAGACGTGGGTCGTTACGTCATTTTCAAGAAACGTAACGAAACTAGTTACTTGGTCGCCGTCACCAGTTTTAAAACAAGTGATTTTTGTAGCTAGTTTTTTTTCTGCTCTATAAATAACTCTATCATCTATATAGTTACTCACGAAACGAAAATAAATGAAATCACTATTTAAGTTTGTAGCTATACAGTTAAATCAATAACGTAATACTGACACAAATTAACTTCCCTTCATACTTTATTCAGGCTTAGGACTGACTGCGTGATTGCAGGAAATGTACTTACTTAACTTACTTTTGTATATTAATTCTGATTGATTAGTGATTACTACTATAAAACTATGATTTTAATAAAATCATTAATGCAGGCGTATTTAGAAGTTAATTTGATTGAATATACAATGATTGATATATTTACACTATTTACAGTTCATTTACACTTTTTCTGTCATGTGTTTTTGCACTTTTATTTACATTTAATTTTACACTGTACAATAGTTTTGTTCGGTTATTTACACTTTTTATTTTTTATATCTTAAATCTATTTGGATTTAGGTTGACATTTAAATATGTCAACTGGGCAACTTTATTTGTCTTTAATTGTGTGCGGCGGTTATTGATAATAAGTCCTGTCTTGCTAAATATCCTCTCGCACGGAACTGAGGTTGCCATTATGTTGCCATACTTACGCAGAAGTATGGCAAGGTTTGGGTAAATGTGGCGGTTAAGTTGCCACCATTGTAATGGACAGTTAAATTTGCCACTCTCATTAAACATGGGTAAAACGTCGTCCTTTAAATATGAGTCCACTTCTTTGATGGCACGCGACAAAGGTGTGCCTACAATCTGCTGGGTCCCGAGAATGTTTCCTAAGATGGACCAAGGTGAAAATTTGTCTCGTACCGGTATGGATGCTGACGCTGAAGTAGATGGTTGCGATTGGGTTTCTCCATGTCGCCGTCTAATACCAGCTGCAACCATCTCTTCCAGGGATTTCTTTGCCTTTGCTGCATCATTTGTGTCAGAAAATACATTAATTTTGTACCGTGGGTCTAGAATTGTACAAATCGAGAACGTGCCACTTCTCTCAACACCTTCTAGTCTGTTATGTAACCCTGTACGAAGTGCTGTGATAACATTATTTGTTATATCTGAAAAGCCTTCCAGGAGCAGTTGGTCGCAAGATTCTTTAAGACAGCGTGTCATAACTATGATGGTACTGGCTGTCATATAATTTTCACCACTCATAGCTTTCGTGGCTTCGTCGAAAGGTTTCAAAACCTTGCACAGTTCGTGAAACATCGTCCATTCCTGGACAGTTATAATTGGTAAATCTTTTTTAAGAATTGCAACAGTGGCACATATTTGATTTTCTAGTTCAACAAATCGTTGTAACATAGCAAACGTAGAGTTCCACCGGGTTGGTACTTCCTGTGTCAAGCGCTTTGGTGACACGTCCGGGTTTTCCTGTGCTTGCGCTTTTAATAATTTTTCCATTGCTGTTGTACTTGTCTGAAAGTGTCGGACAATGGTTTTAACTTTATCCAAAGAAGCTTGAACTAAATGCAGGGCATCTTGTACTATTAAGTTCAACGTATGACCAAAGCATCCATAATGCTTCCACCCTATATCAGCTATGGCTTTTTTCACGTTGGCTGCGTTGTCACTTACAATAAAATTTATTTTATTTCTTACATCCCACTCGTCGGTCGTTTCAAGCAATGCAGCTTGAATATTCGCACTGCTGTGCGTATCTTTAAACTCTGCACATTTTAGTAAAAATGTTTTAAGAACAAGATCTTTTGTTATATAGTGCCCCGTAACCGCAATGTAAGCATTATTGACCCGAGACGTCCATAAGTCTGTTGTTAGAGATACACATTCAATATCGTTTATTTCTTCTTTTTTTTGTAGAACTGTTTGGTCGTATAATGTGGGGATTAGTATGTTAGAGACATTTTTTCGCGATGGTAACTCGTACCCAGGTATGTGTCGGGCAAATTTTTTAAAAGACCGTTCCTCTACTAAAGAGAAAGGGTGATAACTATCTATAAATAAATCGGCAAGGTCATTATCAATTTGTCTTTTTTTAGTTAGTGTAACTTTTTTGCTAATTCCGTAGCTATCAATGCGCTGTTGCGCAGGGCGTAATATGGGTACAGTAATAGTACTTGCAGCAGTGGACGTAGAAGCTGACGATGAGGGCGGAGGTTGGACATCACCAGGAAGTTCCTGTCCACCACTCAGTTCTGGGGTCCTTGCATTTGATTGCGCGGTACAAATGCTTGTATACGCATGGAGGTGTTTTCTCTTCAAATGTGTTTTTAAATTCGCAGTTGAAGTTTTTAAGCTATAAAGTTCACCGCAACTGTTGCATTTAGCTTTCTTTTCACCATCGAGTTTTTGAAAAAACTCCCACAAAGTACTAGAATTACACCGAGACATTATTTACAAGTTTCTTTTATTTACACTTAGGTCAGTACTTTATTTACACTTTACTATATTTACACTTAATTTAGACTTACGCAATATACATTAATTATCTTTACATATACAACACAAAAACTAGCTCAAAATTAAATCACAACACGAAAGTACTTTGGTGTTATGGTTGTGATTTCAAATTTCAATCAACGAACGAAACTAAAACAAAATATTTTGAATTAGAATTTCTCCCAGTGACACTCACTTCCCGGAATCCCGAGTCGTTGAAATTATTTACAAACAGAGATCAGCCTACTTTATTCTCTATATCCATAATCTTACGTATGAAAATTAAACGAATACTAATACTGTTACGCTGTTTTGTTATCGGTTATCGCTATTCGGGCTGTAGGCACGTGCGCGTTCGGAATAGTTCGGATCCATTCGTGTCACCCGCTCCCGCTCACTCGAGAACTCTCGATCAGTCATCTCGCTCGCTCGGCCGGCCGGTAGGCGAGGTGCGAATGCGAAAGAAAGAAATGTTTAGCCCGACCTAATATACGATACACGCACGGTGGTGCGCTCGACTACTCACGCCCAAACAATCACAGTTGACAGTATAATAACGCATTTATAAGAATCACTACTTGTCATTTGACTCGAAACTAGTGATTCGGTTATTTTCCGCGTAGCTAGTTATTGTAACTAGTGACGTGAAATAACGCCCACGCCTAGTGTGACGTGGCCTCCCGGCCCTCCCTGGTCGGCCGCCGGGCCCTCACTAGTGGTCGGCAAAATCGAATTAAAACCATTAGAGAATTCGATTATTGTGAAATAAAATTGTGAAATAATCGAATTCTCAATTTTGTCTGCTGAATTCGAATGAATGACTCGTTTTGAATTTTTCCTTCTCGACAACAGATGACACTAAGAGCACATAGCTATAGTATATTTTCGATTTTAGTCTGCTGAATTCGAATGAATCATTCGTTTTGAATTTTTACTTCTTGACAACAGATGACACTAAGAGCACGTAGTTATTTACGTATATTTTTCTCGTCGTTAAGAAACGAAATGCAACTTTAAGCGATTTTGGTATTCAAATTTAATCATACCTATATTTTTCCTTTCGTTTCTAAACTCAGTTTGTTGCAAAATAATGTTGTGCTATTATTTGATACCATTCTGCTAAAAACTAAGTATGATAATATGTCATGTATTCATGTATCCATATTTGTTACAATAACTGTGTAAATATAACACTTGCAATAAAAAGAAAGGCAAATAAATAAAGTTTTTTGATTGATTAGTAGAAGTGTGTTTCGTGCTGAAAATATTGGTAAACTAAAGTGAAGCGAAATTTCACCCAATATTCACTTTGTTAAATGAAGTATCATTCGTTTCAGTAAAGTGAATGTTCGTTGTCGGTTTATTCACTTCCAAAAAGTGAATGTTTCATTCTTGTCTAAATGAATGTTGACATTGCAGACATAATTAGGTTTCACTCAAAATTAATTACAGGAATTATTTTCAGTTTTGTAACTTATTTATTAAATACATGTCATTTTTAATTCAACAAAATTCTTGAGAATATTTATATTGCAATGCAATCAGAACAGATTCACAACAGAAAGAATATAATGAAATTTTTTGTAATGTTTAGATACCTTATGCAAAACCCATTGTTGGCAAAATGTTTATTAATAGTTTCAAACATAGGATAATGTATAGACACACACATAAATTGCGTATATATAGACACACACTTAACTATTCTAATTTTTTTTTTTAATAACTGTACGTGATAAAATTCAAAGTATCTCTGTACAAATCAGCTGATACACTAGTAAAAAAGTTTTCATAACACTCATATTCACAAGTGACATATCTACAATTTACGTGGTATTTATGAAGAACAATAAATATAACACAATATATTAAGTTACTGTAATCAGCCTAAGTTGATAAACATCTCAGGGATTCATGTTCAAAAATATTAGTTTATCCACAAATTGCGGTGATAGCCTGTTTCTCCGGACACACAGTATCTGCCCTGCTTTAGAGAACACTCTTTCAGCTGGTACGCACATGGCTGGTTTGCATAAATATTTCATAGCTAAATTATGAAGTTCTGGGTACGCATTTTGTTGTGCAGACCAAAATTTAATACAGTTCCCCTTCCTGTCAAGGTAGGGCATTTCGAGGTATCGTTGCACCATTACTATGCTATTGCTGACCAGAGTTTTGGTTGATTTCATACCCGCAACTTACTGTCAAAATGGCACCATATGGAGTCTTGCGCGTATGCATGTTTTGCATTTCCATCTAAACCAAAATCAGCTTTCTTAAACCGTGGATCAACCACGGTAGCTGCCGAGGATATCTTGTTACTATCTAAGAGACTGAGGCGACTAGAAAAATCAGAAAGAAGTGAAGTTTGAAGTTTTATTCATGTTTCATTTTGAGTATTTTTCTTCTTAATTAACACTTGAACTCTTCTCACAAGTGGTATTGCCATTGATGGAGTTGGGTATTTATCTCCAGAAAGCTCAGCTGTCATAACCTCAATGGGTTTCAGCAGAGGAATACTTTCACTAAGTATTTCCCATTCAAAAGCATCCAGTGTGTCTGGGGCATGTGGCAAGGATGCAATTGCTTCAGAAATGGGCTCTCTTAATGTTTCACCTCGTACAGACATCTTGTTTTAACTTTAATTGTGCAAGGCCCATTTGACTTTGGATGCTACGTAGTTTATCGGCTGCAGTGGAGCTAATCTTGAAAGAGTCACAAGTGCCCTACATTTTTTTGCTAAGCAGCACAGTTCAAAATTTTCATTTATTGCACCAGTGACTATTAAATTGAGCGTGTGTGCAACACATGACAGCGGAGGTTTCTTCAGTAGTTCAACCGGCCTTTTTTACACTAACTCCATTATCGGTGGCAATAGCAACAGTTTTATATAATACACCCCACTCAGAAAGAATGTCACGAATACAGGCCGCGATGTTCTCACTTGTATGACTATTTCTGAAATGCAATGGGCTGTAGCTGTCAGGTACGATGTCGCATTTTCTCCTGTCCACATGTCTGGTGTTATAGCAACATAAGATGCAGCATGCAAAGTATCAGCTACTGTTTTACGCACATTGTTGTACATGTCAGGCAAGAGTTTCGTTGACATCATCTTCCTGCTTGGAGGTGTATATTTTGGTTCCAGTTTCTTAGAATATTCTAGAAACCACTGATTTTCAACAATAGACAAGGGATGTAGATATTTTGCTATAATTTCTACTAGTACCTTATCTATTTCAGACCTGTGTGCTTCTGTGATATCTTTAGAAGTAGAACCGTACAGTCTGAGTTGCTTGGGCCGCTTCGCCTGTTGCCTTTCAGTATAATTTTCAGCTACATTAGATAAATCAGTCGTCTGGACTGTAGTTTGCTGCGGGAAGTTTGGCCTACTTGAGTGTAACGAACAAGATGCACTGGTAGTTGCAGTATTGTTGCTTAACATGAGTTCGTTTCACAATAATCTTCTAATTCAGATAGTAATGTATCTGACATTAAAACAGAAGAATTTAATTTATGTAAATGTGTTTGTAAATTCGGAGTATTACTAAAAAACTTCCAGCTCTTTTTGCATATTTGACAAATCACACAAGTTGAATACAAGTTCTTAACAAAATAGTTTCACACAACAGAACGGTTTCTGCGATTCATATTGTTTATATTGTTTTATCAGAAAATAATATTACACAGTCACAAAAACAAATAAAAATGTCACTATATAAATCATTTTCAAAAATTTTAATTGCTACCTTTTTACATACAAAAATCACGACTTCTTTATATATAAACACAAGTGCAATCACTTCTGCAAAACAATGTATTACATTAATCCGCTTTAAGAATGCGCTTTTCAACTGTTAACACGCAGCAGCAAGAAAGTTCATTAGTTTATCTAAAAGAGCGAATGGTGAAAAAAAACATAATATTCGGAATCCGAATGATTCATTCGATTTCGAACGAGACTATTAGAATGAAATTCGATTTCGAGAATAATTCAATTTTGCCAATCACTAGCCGTCACTGACGCGTGGCCGCCGATTTGCATCACCGGGACGCTACTCCCTCAGCGCGGGGGAAGTACAGGCCTGTGAGGGCCCTTGTTTTCCCAAGCGGTAATCAAAATTTGGGTCTGGGTTAGGTGTAGCTAATACGGCCACGCCAAGGCCGTCATTCATATGGCAGTTGCCCGACATGCGCGGTGATTCGAATGCCGGGAGGTTGGTTGAGCGACCCAGTATAGCCCCCGGGTCGCGGTGGTTCCAATCTTGTATTCTCCTCACTTTTGCCTACAGATGTGGGGTAGGGCTTCCAATCCCGCAGCCTGAATNGCGAAGAACGGAGTCTTCGTTGCCGTTTTAACTTTGTTAAAGCGGCTTCTAAACCGAAATATTGGAATTTGTCTGGAAGATGGCCGAGGAGGCAAGACCTGCAACAATTACGATAATAAAATAATTAATGTGTATATGTTCAGTTGTTATTGATTCTAAGTTGGCAGCAATTAATAATTAATTGATTTTAGTGTTTGTTGTATTTATAATAAACTGTGAATAAAAATGTTAAAAAATATATATATAATATAAAATATTGAAAAGTTAGGTTGTGTTTAAACTTATATTGTTTTGTGTGTTGTTTGAATTTAACATTAGTTAGTCGGAACCTACTGTGATATACTCCTTCATATGTTTGTTTGAATCTACTGGTGTTCGGAGTTGGTATTGTGTTGCTCGAGAGAGTGCGGTGAACGACTGAGCGGGGAGGCGTCAGGAGCGATGTGTGCGCTGCGAGAGCAGCCGGCAGAGT
>NQII01008879.1:16292-35432 GCA_002778355.1 Clitarchus hookeri | reverse complement strand
TAGGGCTTCCAATCCCGCAGCCTGAATTCAATCTCGGTATTTGCGGGACTACGAATTTTCAATCCCGCGGGATCTCGGTATTTGCGGTATCCCGCATATTAAAAATATTCACATTTATTTAAGACAAATAAAACAATGAATTAATCAACTAACTCCACATTTATTTACGTATTACTATTAGTATGAGATCAATCAAATTACACCGTTTATTTATCACAAAAAAACAATGAATTAATCAACTAACTCCACATTTATTTAAGTATTACTACTAGTATGAGATCAATCAAATTACACCGTTTTTTCTTCACAAAAAACAGTAACAAATACTGAATAAAAAACTATCGTCTTCAAAAAATACACAAAAAAATTTAAAAAATCAACCAAAAAAACAGATTTTCAACTGAAAATTGATATAGGTTACTTTAATTATTATGTTTTTCAGCTTTCAATTGAAAATGTTTGCGAAGGAAACACAACATATCTAAACTGTCGTCTGCCAAACTACTGCGTATTTTAGAGGCAATATAGCCAGCAGCAGAAAATGCCCTTTCGGCTTCCACACTTGTCGGCGGTATTCCTTTTAAGGCTTTATATGTAAATGTAAGATATTTTCCCATTGACCCTCCAGATTCATAGAGAGTCATTTCTTTTTTTATAATGGACTCAAGTGTATTAGCTCGAGATGGTGACGGGCANGCAATATAGCCAGCAGCAGAAAATGCCCTTTCGGCTTCCACACTTGTCGGTGGTATTCCTTTTAAGGCTTTATATGAAAATGTAAGATATTTTCCCATTGACCCCCCAGATTCATAGAGAGTCATTTCTTTTTTTATAATGGACTCAAGTGTATTAGCTCGAGATGGTGACGGGCAAAGTACATTACATGCTGACGATATAGTTAACTCTAACTCCTATTTTGTTTTGTTTACTTTGAAACTGACAAATGACACTCGCTCGTTCACACCTCTCCCCGTCGCGCGACGCGAGCGCTCCGTTCCTTTGCCAGTGCGCCGCCCGCCGGCCGCTAGTCACCGAGCGATCGCGCTCGCGAGAGGTCGCGTGTACGCTCCCGCAAATCCCGCGGATCCCGCGCCCGTAATCCCGCATCACGTGGGATCCCGCAATACCGAGATCTCTGTATTCCGGGATTGGAAGCCCTAATGTGGGGGGAAAATACGGTGAAATTCCAGGTCCCTACTACAACGGAATTTGGAAAAAAACAAGTAGGTCTTCTAAGAAGTTATATAATAATAAAAGCAAGCAAGTTGGTTAAGTTNCAACGGAATTTGGAAAAAAACAAGTAGGTCTTCTAAGAAGTTATATAATAATAAAAGCAAGCAAGTTGGTTAAGTTATGAGGAATCTTCCCGTGAATTTAATCGTGGATTGTCTGGAAGAAGCGGGGGAGGTTTGGCCTTTCCCTACATTAGTTATAATAATAATGATTATGTAAGCGATCATGCAGAGCGAGTTGTTGCAGTGGAGGTGGTACTGTGATTTGTTTCCTAATTTTTTTTTCAGTAGTTGTGTTAATGATTTTAGGTGCTTTATAGATGTGAAAAAGGTGAAAAATTAATGTTGGTAATCATATTATATTATATTGTTAATAACATTTATAAGTTGTTTTATTTTAATGGATTATACATTTAAAACCAAGGTTGTTTGGTGAATTAATCATAATAAGTGAGGGGAAACTAGTTAGAGGGGCGTTTGCGGAGCTCAGTAGGCGTTAATTGAATGTGTATGTAGGGAGAGCTGAAGGCGAAGTGACGAGCGCGATCGCTAAGTCGCTAAGATTATAGGGGGCCCGCTACCCTAATAAAAATATATATCTCTTGGATACTTGCGTGTCGGTATGGTTAGGCCTAAGAGGCCTCTGCATTTACCTTGGGAGTTTTATGAACTTGGTGAAATGAATGAACATGGTAGTATGGTTTCATGGGTGATATTGGGTAATGTTATGCTTAGCCATCGGGGGTCCCCTTACCACCCACCCCACACCCGCCGCATCGATATAATGCCACGGCCGCGAAGTGGAAAGGATGTTGTAGCCACTGGACTCTCCACCTAATCCCCAGACACCATTTCTGGCATCGTGAGCAGCCAGGCTTATGGTTTCCAGTTTGGATAATGCAGTTTTCACATACCCGCCTCCAAGTCGCGCCCCGCTGCAATTTGTCCCCCTCCTTTAGAGAGCCTGGTAAGAGATTACCCCTCAGGGCCCCCTGGGAAGGGAGGGGGATGTTGCAGTCAGACTTACGGGGTGTTACACTCGCCAGCGGTCCTGTTGGTAAGCTTGCGGAGATTTGATCTCACGCCAGAGGCCTATCACCTATCACTGCAGCTGAGACTCGGCAAGAAGCGGAATTCTACTTGCTAGCATTTCTCCGGGCCTCCCTAGGATGTGGATGGATGTCTGGTGTTGTGGAATTAAATCTCTAAATTGTAGTAACTGTTTGAAAAAATTATGATTAGTCGGGATTCAGTAGTCTCTTGGCAGTACATGGCAAACACCGGAGCAGCAGAAGCAGAAGAAATGCAAGGTCGCCCCAAAAAAGCCACGAGCCAATCCGAGGCAGGGATGTGCTCTTAAATATATACATCAAAACTGTGTGTGTATGTATCCATTCACGCAAACCATTTATACATATATTTTTTTTCTTCATTATTCATGCATCCATTTACACATATACGCTGAAGAGCCAAAAAAACCTGGTACACCTGTCTAATATCGTGTAGGGCCCCCGCGAGCACGCAGAAGTGCCGCACGACGACGTGGTATGGACTCGACTAATGTCTCAAGGTATGCAGGAGGCAATTCACACCATGAATCCTGCAGCTCAGTCCACAAATCCAATCTGCGCCAATTTGAGAAAGGGTTGCACGTCTGTCACGTTTAATGATTCTCGTCAGTCGTCGTTTGTCCCGTTCGTTCACAATTTTTTTCCGGCCGCAGAGATGTCGAAGATTTTATGTTTTACCGGATCCCCGATATTCACGGTACACTCGTGAAATGGTCGTACGCGAAAATCCAAATTTATCGCCACCTCGGAGATGCTGTGTCCCATCTCTCGTGCGCCGACTATAACACGACGTTCAAACTCGCTTAAATCTTGATAGTCTGCCATTGTAGCAGCAGTAACCGATCTAGCAACTTTGTCAGATGCTTGTTGTCTGGCAAAATGCCGACCGCATCGGCGCTGCCGACCGCATTGCGTTACTCTGATTGGTTCCATACCTCTGTTATTTGCATATACACGCCTATATCAGTTTTTTTGGCCCACCAGTGCATAACATATTTCCTCTCGTAAAGGTAAAGTGTATGTGTGTGACCCTGGAGTCCGACAACTCTCTCTCGGCTAGTTTTCTGTGTCACCGCCTCACTTATTTCCTGTTGAGCGCACGACGACGGTCGGGACGGACGCGTTCCGCTGCTAGTGTTGTACTCTGAATGCGATGGTTTCGTTTCATTCGGTTTGTAAGGAAGTCGTTTGCTATTCTTTGTACTGACCAGGATGGTCTGGTATTGTATAGCATCGTTTAACACATAGTATACAGTCCCGATGCTTATGTAATAAGTAGCTGTGGTGTAGGGGTGGCAGGGGAAACGAAGGTGGCTGAAGACCATCGCGACCCTAGCAGACGATGGTCGTGCACTCTAGCGACCGACTGGAGAAGCGAAGTTGGTGAGAGCATCTGTGTGTATTGTTAAAGCAGCCGCCGATAGGGAACTGTGTTCGAGACTTGTCACTATATAAAAACTATTAATGCTCTTTCAGACTTAGACAAAAATCTGTTTTTTTTTTTCTAGTGATGGAGGTGAAACTAATATTAGCATGGGTTAAGATACATGAATAACACAGAAATAATTTATATACTTTTACCTTTATTTACAGACTTGTCATAATAACACATAACAGTATTTTGATACAGGCTCAACATATTCTTCATTCGAGTGAACATTTACAGTAAGTGTTTTTGCAGAACAATTCCTGCTCTGAGCATACAAGCTACTCTTATTCGCGTATACTGCACAGCAGTTATCGCATGGGTAGGTCTTGAAGACGATGGCAAATGTGCAGTTACTATCTTCATGGCGTTTGGTCCTGGTGCGCTTACTGAGTGTCTTGCTGCAATACATGCACTCGCTTCCCGATGAACGGCAAGCACGGCCTTTGCACTTCGTGTTATGTCTCTACAGGTTATCACTGCGAGTAAACACATCATCGCAGTTATCACAGTATAACAATTTGTATGCTGGGCTGAACATGCGATGGGCACTTTCATGTCGGCGTGCATTACAGTTTTTACTAAAAGTATTTCCACAATAGTGACATTGATATCATAATGCTTGCAACGGCTCTTCAGGGTCCCTTGCTGTTTCCGGTGCTACAGGTGGTAAGTCATCAACTATTGATCCCGTTTTCATATTGTAGCAGAGTACACAATCGCAGTAGTAACAATGATACTGCATTGATTGTAGCGTCTCTTCAGGGCTTCTTGCTGCTGACGATGTCGATGGTGTTACGGTAATGCACGGTATTCCAGTTTAAAAGACGTAAGCAATTCAAACAAGAAAACTACAAAGCCATATATTTGTGTGAGGCCCCATTATACCTAATATTCTGGAGTGGAATAACTCCAAGGTGTTGTTTGTGAGTCTGGGTATGTCTGAGGTGTGATAGTTCTCGTTGAAAACCGTTCCACATAGTTGAAGAGAGGCTGCATTTGCTGGACAATGCCTTTTTCTCCCACATATGCTGTGATTGCCACCATGCCGTCTTGCATGTTAACAAAAGGCACGGCAGCAACGTACGGCTGGCGTCTTTCTGGCGGGAGGTGTGGAATGGTCATTATTATCTTTACTGTGCTAGCAATGTCTTGATCTTGGCGACAAGCTTCCTTCAAACAATTCTTCATCACCGCTCGCCACACAGCCTGTAAAAATAATATGTAGATTAGTGGGTGCACATCTTTTTTTTTTTGTCTGTCTAACAGATACGCGTGATTGTATACATTTAGACACATATGCACATACAAAACAAACACAGTACTGACAGTCTCTCAGAGATTGTATGAAGTGGCATACATTTGAATGCACTTGGTAAGAATTTTTTTTTTAAATAAGTCAATACTAGAAATATCAGTAAATCAACGCCATATACACGGCAAGTTATTACTTGAACACTTACGGTGATTGCTTTGTGGGAGAGCGCGGCTCCCTATGCAACTCGCATGAATCCCACTTACTTCAAGGATAATTTTGTTATAGTTGTGTCAAAAAAATTAATGAAAAAGTAGAAACGTATTTATATTATATCAAAAGTTCATTCGGTCTTGTTTCAAATATGTTCCATGTAATCATTTTATCATAACGTTGAACAATAACTGCATTTAAAAGGTTTATGATTAAACGATTACTTACACTCGATTTCGCGTAACACATTTCAAATAAGTGCGACCGGACGTTAGATAAAATACAAATTATCTCTGGTTCTGTAATCATAGCAAAATTAGCTTTGAGGTAAATGGGATTAATGCGGGTTGCTTAGTGTTCATGAAACGAAGAAACAGCCTCTTAAGCCGGAGATAGTCCGTTTGTAGGCCGCTAGAAGATGACAAGTTCACATCGAATATGATTCCCAGGTTCGGTAATGCTGTGTTTGTGGAAAGCGGGATTCCACTTAGTTCAATGGAAGTAATAATCTATTATTTGGTTTTTCTGGGAGCTCCAAATACCATAAAGTNAGCGGGATTCCACTTAGTTCAATGGAAGTAATAATCTATTATTTGGTTTTTCTGGGAGCTCCAAATACCATAAAGTTGAATTTTCGTGGGTTATGTTTGAGTTTATTACTATTTCCCCAGTTATATAACTGTGAAAGGACGGTATGGATATTACATAGTTATTCTGCTATATTTTTAATGGAGAGGACTGAAAACAACTGCATGTGACCAACATATTAGCTGCAGTCTATATAGTGGAGTGGAGAGATTTGGGCGGCTCTTAACAACGGGGTCTTGATAGCGAACAGTCCATATATCTGAAGAATTTAGGCAAACTATGTATATATATATACTGCATACATCACATATGTATATATATATATATATATATATATATACAAGTTATTGATGTATGCGTATGCATATTGTGACAAGCCATTTCGAATCATGTTTTTATTCAAGCAGTGATATAAAATATTTTCAATTTTAGATGTCGCAGGAGTAAATGTTTTCGTAGAAATGATTTTCAAATTTGTAGTTGCTCAGACTAATTAGTAAAATATGGTGGATCTAGTATAAATTTTGTTATGTTGATATTTAAAGTGTTAATTATATTATTTCGGAGGAGAATATGGAGGCAGGAAAGGTGGTAATGGATNTTGTTATGTTGATATTTAAAGTGTTAATTATATTATTTCGGAGGAGAATATGGAGGCAGGAAAGGTGGTAATGGATAGCGTCATGCGTGCCAATCCTTCTTTTTTGTGTGAGAGCCTCTGGTCGTGTTTCAGTGACAAGTGGAACTAGGTCACGCTCCNTATTATATTATATTATAATACCGTGGATTCGAATAACATATTATGAATTAACATAGTCTATATTAGGTTACGTGTAACTGTTATGATTATATTAGTTACACCACTAATTCTCTCATGGCCATGCCTTGGAGTGGGGCGTACCAGAGCCCATACAGAGTAATCAAATAACATAAGAAGTACTGATGATATAAAACTATTAAGCTAATCTACTGAAAATAGAATGAATGTGAACCTGTTAAAATTTGATGGTAAAATAATAGATAAACGAGACGCCCAGAAATTAATGGGGAGATTCGCTGTGTTTGTGGTGGGGAAAGCCGATTGATTAGTTTGTTCGCAGGACCGCGGACTGTGATGGCGGTGCTTCCTTTTACAGGAGTCTTGAGGGGGCGGGAGAGTCGCCCGGGGCTCGGGTCCGTGCGAAGTGGCGCCTCTCCGCACTTGTTTAGAAACTAAATCCCGGATGCGTAGTTGCCCTGCAAGGTTTGGGGCACGCTCGGAGGTGCCAACACTCGCCTCTTGATTGGTATTGTTTCTCGAGTTACAAGCCATGTGCCCCGCGACAACGGATTCTAAATATTTGTTACGGTGGCCGCATCGGTCTTTCCCTGTATTTTTCTCGTGTGAAACTTTATTTCAATGAGTGTTCGCTGGCATGTTGAAAGTGTTTACGTCACTACACTAGTGGAAGTGTCACGACAATTACCCCGACTAGTAATAACTCACAAGTTCCTACACTTAACATTGAGTGGTGTATAAAATGAGAATTGAACCCAAAGCAGAAATCTAACGCTCTTCTAGCACGTTAATAACCATTACAAGCAACCAACCACAAACTGCATACCAATAAATTTCAAACCTTTTTATGTCTTGGTGTATTCACAAAATTAAGTTATAATATTATGTCTATAACTAGTTAAATTATTATGAACGGAAGCTTGGTCAGAAAACTGGTTAAACAGTTGTAAGTACAAATACAAAGAAGGAAGAGTCATTATTTTATGTTCTTTTAAGTTAAATAGAACTTTTACTTATATTTCATCTATACATTATAATATTTATAATAAAAACAGTGAGAAAATAAGTATCTTGATAATGGCTAGTAAGAAATAGTTCTTATGTAAAAAATATTGGTACATTATGGGCGCACGAATGTGGTGCGTATTCCCTTTTATTAAATTTTACAGACTCGGTAAAGCTTTGTTAGCATGAGGCGGATTAATAACGTGAAAGTGTAACTTTAGCAGGCCTTGAGAAAAGTTGGAAGTAACCGTGTATGGACTACAACACGTCTCTGAGAGAGACATAACAGCCGTGCGCTATATCCAGCCCACCGGGCCGCCGGTAACTGATGGAAGCACGTGTGCTGGCGGTAGGGAAGTGTGTCGTGTCGCACGCCATCACGCCAAAATGCGGTAGAACTTAAATTTCGTGCACCATGGCTGTAATTTTCAATACACGGAACTGAAAAAAATGCAATGTCCATATTTGTGCCATACTGCACCACACGCATCATTAATAACTTTGATAGTTGTCATGCTTTTGCCAAACAGAAATTGTACCTTTTCACATTATTTACATTCTTTGAGATAAATAAATTGTTTATAATTACTTGCGATTTAATTAATGAGATATTGCTGCTTTGCGTGGTAAAGACGAGTTTAAGGAGCGTATCACACAAAACATAGGTACAAAATAATAAATAAATCTTTTTTTTTGTTGTAGAAATAAAGTCACATTTATCAAGTAAAAAAACCAGTAATTTAAAACATTTTTAACTTGTTAACAAATTTCCTAATTATAATAAACTTTACACAAGCGTGGCTAAAAATTTGTGCGGGAACTACTACAAGATTTAAGAACATGTGATTCTATTTTATCCTACAAATTCTTGCTATTTTTAAGAACACCTGGTTATGTGTTCTAGAAGGGACTTTCGCCTTAATATCATGTCACAAATACATGAAATAATCTCAGAAAATATAAAAATTGAGCCCCCCTACGCTCCTATGTGAAATGCTCTCCGCCGTCGATGTGTGGATTTCCCTCCCATAACCAAAAAAATAGAGGCTTTGTCTTGTGCTTTGTGTCTGGTGCAGGGCAGTGCTTATTGCGGTTACCGTTGTTGGCAATACTTTCCTATGTTGCTATGGTGACGTGTGTAGTTGCCCGCGCGTATTTACCAAGTGTTGTGTTCATTCTAGGCATTTACCTGTTAAAAAATTAAAAGTTTGGCATGCCATTATTTATTATCTGCCCTGATACAAATTTCTGTACACATTCTGAAATAGAACTTGTGGCGAAAATAATTCATAAACACGATATCTCAACCTCATTACCCTATCGTGCTGGGGGGAAATGTAATTGCGGGGAGAGGGGGCTGGTTATTTGCCCCCACAATCCAAATTCCAGGAGTAAATTTGGAGGGGGTGTGGTCTACGCCTCCTCGCCCTCATTGCTGGCACGGCTTTGTGTGTGTTCGTTTTAAGGGTGCCGCATACTTGGAGGTGTTTTCCGCTTTTCAGGGCGAGAAGCTCGGGGAAAGATAAGGCCTATAAAAACGCGCATTACGTGCCCCCCCCTTTTTTGTTTGTTTCTAAGCGCAAGGTTCTGAACTGCCATGCAGTGTTCTCGTCGTGTTGCATGTACCAACGGGACTTCAATAAGCAGTAACACTATATTTTTATTGGCGGAAAGTCTGAAGTAAAGCTCAGTGCAGGTCCCTATAATAGTTTCGCGTGTTGAGACCAGTATATTTGAAACGAAGCAGCGTGGAAGAGCCGTTTTAGCTATGTTGAAAGGCTCGGAAAAAAACATTTCTAATGTGCGTGATGACTTTAGAGTGCTATCTATACTTACCTCGTCTGAAGAATTTTTTACTTTTCGTACATCGGTATAATGGTAACACGTTAAGTGGTCTCTTGAAGAAAAAAAACGCGGGCTTCGAACACGCTGCAACGCAATTTAAGCGACAGACAGGCAGACGGCGCACTTAAGCAAGGTTTCAAATCTGTATGACGCGGCTGCGCGCCGCACGTACCGGAAACAGTTCCGTGCAGCGCGAGCGTCGAAGGTAGTTTTCTTTGTGAGCGTCTTTCCCACGGTATCGGGGCCTCGCTCCAGGTCCAATTGGCAGATGTAATGACACCCTGGGAGCTCACGACGCTGTCTCGCGTAGCGCACGCTCCTTGCTCCGTCTCGGGACCACTGCAGCTCTGGATTTATCGCTCCTGTTCGTGTTGTATCCGAGACCCTCGCTGTGTGGCATTGTCCGCGGCGAGAAGGAAACCACAGCAGAGATGTGTTCGCGGCGCCAAGCGAAGTACTCGTCCACTCCTACCGACGACGGCACCTCGCGCCTCACCAGGTATGCAGTGGTGTTGCTGCGTTTAGTCTGTTCACGGTAATGTGAGCACTTCTGAAAGCCCTGCGTATGATCTATTTGTATACATGTTGTGTATTCTTCCGCGGCATGTAAAATTAACATTGCTATGGACCTCGTAACTTTATTCATGCGTCGGTCAAGTGAAACTGTGATACTATTATAGAAGTGGATATTTTCCAAATTTGCTCATTTTTACTCTTATGTGAATTTTAAAAAAACTAAGTAAAATAAATAATTTCATTACTCACAAATGTTCCCGTAATACTTTCAATTCGACGTTCAGACATTGAACTATTTTACCTCCGTCATTACAAACTTTACAGGGTGCATGCCTGTCAGTGTACCTCTTAAAATATTCGCAGGTAAGGGCAGTGACATTTTTCAAAGGCTGATTTCTAAAGTGCTCACTTTATCGCGAACAGCCCTTATTCCCTTTCACCGCATTTCGCTACTGCAAAAGGGGCCGCGGCGGTGGTGTAGTACTGCTCGCCACCCACCTAGGCGAGCCGGGTTCGTGTCCCCCGCCCTTGCATTCCGGTGCTGCTCCATTCTCACCTCACTTCACGCTCATTAGCTGTGAAGACCTTGATGTTAAGAGCCGCCCAAATCTCTCCCCTTTCCTCTACTCATTACTTCAAATGGCTTTAAACTTTTATTAACAGCCTTTTTTTTCTCTCGCATTTTTACCTAAATCTCACGCTTTAGCCTAATATAAGCCATTCACAGTTATTTAAGCACTTTTGAAAATAACCTTTGAAAAACGTCACTGTCCCTACCTGCATGTTTTTAGCGGGTGCGCAGTAGGGGAGACCGGGGTTAAATGTTAAAATTTCCAGTTTTCATTTATTTTTACCTTCGACATCATAGTTAAAATTTCAAACATGTGAGTATCGCGTAATACTACATTCTGATAACACATGTGATTTTTATTACTGTGATCTTTTTATTCTACGTGAACATTTGTGCAGTTAGGCATAATGTAACAATGTGCCCCTGAGTGGGCAAGTTGTTACTACATTGGGGTAAGTTGTTACATTTGAAAATCACAAGCATAAAAGAGCATAAGACATTAGAAATGAAAGTAAAGGACCCAATTCTTGTGGTTTTAATCCCTTGTGACTTGAAATAATATATTTTATTAAAAAATTTAAGAAAACATTAAATAGTCATGGCAACATTTAAAAAAAAAACGCCAATGGGCCGGACATCAAATCCTAACTAGGAAAATGTAATTTAAGTTTGTTAATAAAAGTATCTAATTTCTTAACAAACATTTGCTGTAAATATTAGGCCTAACTTTTAATAATATCCAGCCTTCTACTCCAACTCAGTCATCACATTCCTCATCAGCTTCACAATTAGAACACAAATAAAAGGGATTGAAATGTTAATGTTCACAAGTAAAATGTGCCCACAATTTACAACTCTTTCACTGCATCCGCTCTTCTTCAGGTTTTGCACTACACGAGGATTCTTGACATTCACAGCAAATAGGTTCCTCGTTCTCTTCCGATTCTGAATCTTCTTGCGGGTGTTTTTATACACGTGTCTTCTGTAAAAACCTTCGGTTTTCCTTTTTTCCTTTCCCTTGGGCTCTTTCTCNTGCGGGTGTTTTTATACACGTGTCTTCTGTAAGAACCTTCGGTTTTCCTTTTTTCCTTTCCCTTGGGCTCTTTCTCCTCGATTTTGATTGCATATTTCACAGCAGTTGACGTTAAAATGGGGCTTTTTCGGCGTCCTCTTTCGCGCACCTGCNTTCGATTTTGATTGCATATTTCACAGCAGTTGACGTTAAAATGGGGCTTTTTCGGCGTCCTCTTTCGCGCACCTGCTTTTGGATATGGCCGCACTTCAGCTGGGCTAACATGAGGCGATGGCTTGGTTTGTGAGCTCGATGGTCCTGGAGTAGGACCACACTGGTCGCTGGTAGACATATGGCAAGTTAGTTGTCTCGTTTTGAAGAACATTGACAGGTTCCTCGTGAACTACTTGCCGGATTGAATGAGGCTCTGAGGTGCATCTGTTTCCTCGGATTGCTTGTGGGCGATCTGCGACTAAAGAAGCATGAAATTCATCACGGGAAAAAAGTTTGCGATTGAAAGGTCAAATTCTAGCAGCTCGAAATCCTGCTTGGAAGTTTCTGGATGTTTCAGCATAAGGCAAGGCCAAAGCAACAGTCAGATGGTCTCTCGTAAACGTATCTTAATTAATGTGTCACAAGCAGCATTCAGGAACTTTGTGAAGGGGCCATAGGCAGATAGATCACGTACCTGTTTGTGGGAAGTGTGCGGTGGGAACGACACTAAAACTTCCCAATTGTCCTTAACAAAATTACACCTCTGAGAACGACGTACGAGATCTGCGATTATCTAGTAAAAGGACAGGATGTTCTTTGGAGCATTGTGTGTCTAACAAAATGCTGCACAAGTTTTAAGAGTTCCACATGAGTAACCCAACCACTCTTTGTGGCCGCTCCAATGCTGCCCGGTGGGGCAATTTGAAACGTCTGGTTTGTAAATGTCGCGAGGGTATATGAAAAGTGGAGGAATTTAGTTTTCACTTGCACTCGCAGCAAAAAGTTACGTTCTCCTCTCTTTCCCAGAGGCGATAGCGCCAACTTGTTTTGTCCCTTTTATGGCAACTACTTTTGAAGTACACTNGTTCTCCTCTCTTTCCCAGAGGCGATAGCGCCAACTTGTTTTGTCCCTTTTATGGCAACTACTTTTGAAGTACACTCAACTGTAGTTACACCTGTCTCGTCGATGTTCCACACTTCATGAGCTTCGAAATTGTGTTTTTCATATACATGCGCCAAACTGTAGTGAAACTTCGTAACATTATACCTGTTTACGCTTGTGGCTNGAAATTGTGTTTTTCATATACATGCGCCAAACTGTAGTGAAACTTCGTAACATTATACCTGTTTACGCTTGTGGCTCTCGCGAGGCTAGTGACTTCAGGATTTTGTTTGGAGAGAGAAGGGTGGCGTTTAAGCAATCCAGAAAGCCAGTCCGTTGGTGCCAATCTCAATTTCTAACCACATATAAGGAATATTCACTTTATTTGCGACAGCATACTCCTATGCTAAATACCGAACATATTGTGTATTCAACAAAAAGTAAATTTTATTACTGAAAGCAATATATTCTTCCAGTTATTTTTCTTGGACGTCTGTGAATAACTGCCTTGGTTTTCCATAACCAACACATGGATTTCGTCTTTTCTTTTATTTCCTTATGAGTCTAGACAATGTCATGAAATTTATATCGTGAAGTCAGGCAGCTTCATGAATAGAAGACGAAATTCCAGAAGCAAACTTCTTCTTCTGCTCTTTCGTTGGCGTCTAGAGGTGATGTGCCTCTATTTGTTATATTTTTTAAGTACAAACCATCCTGTAAACAAACGATTTGTTTCAGTGTAATTTATATAATCTTATGTCTACTACTGACCTAATAGGCAGACTCCTGAAAAATTCGCTTGATAAATTACTTGTGCCCTAGACTAACACTCGTCCGTATAACTGTGCAGTTGTCTAGCCCACTACTCGCTGGCTACGTGATATCACAGTGGGAGGCATTTCTTGAGCTTGCATTTGATTGCTTGTTTACTATTGGCTGAAAGTTATTCAAAATATGTTATCTATGTCGCGGACTATTAGTAAAATATTCACAAAATTAATGCGTGAATTTTTCCGGTTTCTACTCACGAGCTGTCCAAAGTAAGAAGTGCCTCGGGAAAATACGTTTGTTAGTATTATGAGATTCATTGTTTTTGACTTTATAAACATTTTTACCAAACGTTAATTTTTACTGCTCGTAAATGACAAATGTTAAAATCATAACAAATTTGATAAAATAAAATAATGCCTCTCTCTGAGGCAACTGTCTATCCTACCCTTAACAGCTCATAAAACTATTTCATTAGTAAAAGCAAATTTGCTTCAAACAGATAATTTAGCATTAATAATATCGTTAGTCAAGACTAATTATTTTATGCAAACCAGGTAATATAAAATATCACAGTAATTTTCGTAGAGCGGGGCAAGTTGTTACAGTGAAACAACATGCCCCGAGTTACATGTAACAACTTGCGCCAGGTGGCACCATTTTTTTTCGCTCGCGCACACACTGCAAAACTAAACAAAGTTATTACATACAATTGAAAGGTACCTCACNTAATTACATACAAAACCTGTTTTCGGTGGCGTGTGGTGAAAATTTTGTTTGGGTAAACTACAAGAAAGGGACGTTACATAACAATGCACATATACGCGCGCGCACAAATTTATGTAGTTTCATCTATAATATAAAAAAACTTTACTGTGCAGATTAGAACATAACATAATACAAGACAATAAAAAAATCATAATAGCTTAGGGGCGCAATATCCATCACGTAATATGCAACAATAAATTTATCGGTCCTTTATATATACTATCTAAACAAGAAAAGACATATATAACACTAGTACAAATACTAAAACTTGGACTGTTCAAGTTTACGAATACTACTTTATTATTTTCTTATAGGCTACCCATGAAGCAAACATGACATACAACATGGATATTGCATTAAATGAATATTTTATCTAACTGCAAATCAACAACACTTACTCATATTTAAGCTCAATTCTTATCTCTTTCTTTGAAAACTCATCTATTACACAGTCATAAAAGATTTATTCACTCTGCATGCCACACAGCAGATCTTTTTCAATGGACAATAATGCAAATCGTGAAAGTCTTACTAGTTGTGTGCTGCGGCTGTTGGTCTTTACAGCGCTGAAAACTTATTTCTGTGGAGTCACTAGTGGCGGGAATAGTTAGTCAGTTTACACAACTTAACCACTTCTGAATATTCTTTATATAAGCTGTTAGAAAGGATGATAATTAAAGTTTCGCTTACATTTTCGGCTGAAAATTCCTGGGACATATAAACTGCAACCAGTTATGCTCGCAAGGCAACATCAAAACAATTACCATACATATTTGAGACAGACTGCAAACTAGTTTCGGGAAAACATTCTTGATGTTTTTTTAAAGTTGCTTGGGTCTAGAAGCTCTATAAACAGCAGAGATTCTAAACTGGGAAATCTGTCATCCTTTTTGNGAAGTGCCTCGGGAAAATACGTTTGTTAGTATTATGAGATTCATTGTTTTTGACTTTATAAACATTTTTACCAAACATTAATTTTTACTGCTCGTAAATGACAAATGTTAAAATCATAACAAATTTGATTAAATAAAATAATGCCTCTCTCTGAGGCAACTGTCTATCCTACCCTTAACAGCTCATAAAACTATTTCATTAGTAAAAGCAAATTTGCTTCAAACAGATAATTTAGCATTAATAATATCGTTAGTCAAGACTAATTATTTTATGCAAACCAGGTAATATAAAATATCACAGTAATTTTCGTAGAGCGGGGCAAGTTGTTACAGTGAAACAACATGCCCCGAGTTACATGTAACAACTTGCGCCAGGTGGCACCATTTTTTTTCGCTCGCGCACACACTGCAAAACTAAACAAAGTTATTACATACAATTGAAAGGTACCTCACAAAACCTGTTTTCGGTGGCGTGTGGTGAAAATTTTGTTTGGGTAAACTACAAGAAAGGGACGTTACATAACAATGCACATATACGCGCGCGCACAAATTTATGTAGTTTCATCTATAAAATAAAAAAACTTTACTGTGCAGATTAGAACATAACATAATACAAGACAATAAAAAAAATCATAATAGCTTAGGGGCGCAATATCCATCACATAATATGCAACAATAAATTTATCGGTCCTTTATATATACTATCTAAACAAGAAAAGACATATATAACACTAGTACAAATACTAAAACTTGGACTGTTCAAGTTTACGAATACTACTTTATCATTTTCTTATAGGCTACCCATGAAGCAAACATGACATACAACATGGATATTGCATTAAATGAATATTTTATCTAANTATTTTCTTATAGGCTACCCATGAAGCAAACATGACATACAACATGGATATTGCATTAAATGAATATTTTATCTAACTGCAAATCAACAACACTTACTCATATTTAAGCTCAATTCTTATCTCTTTCTTTGAAAACTCATCTATTACACAGTCATAAAAGATTTATTCACTCTGCATGCCACACAGCAGATCTTTTTCAATGGACAATAATGCAAATCGTGAAAGTCTTACTAGTTGTGTGCTGCGGCTGTTGGTCTTTACAGCGCTGAAAACTTATTTCTGTGGAGTCACTAGTGGCGGGAATAGTTAGTCAGTTTACACAACTTAACCACTTCTGAATATGCTTTATATAAGCTGTTAGAAAGGATGATAATTAAAGTTTCGCTTACACTTTCGGCTGAAAATTCCTGGGACATATAAACTGCAACCAGTTATGCTCGCAAGGCAACATCAAAACAATTGCCATACATATTTGAGACAGACTGCAAACTAGTTTCGGGAAAACATTCTTGATGATTTTTAAAGTTGCTTGGGTCTAGAAGCTCTATAAACAGCAGAGATTCTAAACTGGGAAATCTGTCATCCTTTTTGTGAATAATTGTGTCAATAATTTCATAATACAGACGCCTACAAAATGTTTTAAGATCATGGCCATCACTGTATTTAAAACGTTTCCTGTTCAACTCTTGTGATTCAGCTTCTGGATCGGCATTTGTTTACTCCCAAAAAGTTTCAAAACAGTTTAGTTTTGTTTGCAGTAGTTTGGAGAACTTCTTTACTTTCCTAGTGCCACACCCGATATCATGTAGCTTAGTTTGAAAAATACTGTACCAAACATCTGTATGAGGGAAAATGTCGGCAAAACCCTTCAAAGGAAAATTGAAATCGAAGTCGTTCAATGAAGCTAGAAAACCTTTGGCACTTATGACAGATTCCTGATCCCAGTTTTCTTCAGGCTCGTTGATTTTCTCCAACAGGCAAATAAGATCGTCTCGGTATTCATGTACTGAGCCAACTAAACTGTACTTAAAATTCCAGCGCGTAGCTGAAACTAGCGGCAATCTCTTATTTACCACATTATCAAGGGCCCTAGTTTGTTTTTTGGATTTCGCAAAAAAAAAATGCCGCCAATCCACTCAATGTACTGAAAAAATTCTGCATTGTCTCACTTTCGCTTGTAGGCCATTCAAATTACCAGCCATACCAACAACACCATCATAGCTTTGACCTACCAGTTTTTTTCTCGCAGTTGTAATCAGCCACTAATTTGCCGACAACATTGTAAATGGCTTCAGCAGAGCGATTTTGAGATACATAAAAAAAAACCTATAAACCTTTATTGAACTTGACCACCCCCCCCCCCCCNNNCAAGGGTACCGAAATATGCAGAAAAGTTGGGCCTTATTGGTTGTTGCATCGAGGCTAATAGAAACCAATGTACCTTTTTCAAATGTAATTTCTCACGTGTTCGCTGACAACAGTGAATACACTATAAATGAAATATTTTTGTATTAGATTTGACAGTCCCGTAAAAACTGAGGAAGTTTCAAGATGTTTCAAATTAAATCATACTGACTGATGAGGTTTATTAGTTCAACATAATTCCCTTGGTTTCTTGAATCATGTTCTTCGTTGTGACCTCTGAAAGGAAGTTCCTGCTTTGCTATATAACAAACATCATTTACAAAACGTCTCAAGATTTCTCTGTTCTTTTTAACAAGTTCATTGTTTTGTTGATTTTTTTTTTGTTCATGAAGCAAGTAGTCTATCCTAATTTTGCCAAAGGGTTTCTCACAAATTATTGTTTGCAAATGAGTCTAGGACAAACAATGCTTCTTTAAAAGCTTTGTGCAAATTGCCCATATCACTGAAACCAGTTTTGCTCCACACATTTTTTTTTGGCAAAAAAAATACATGCCCAACAAAATAGTTTAAAAAGTAATGGACATCCCGTCAACCACTCATTTTGCGAATACAATTTACTATTGAAATGTCTAACAAAAGATTTACCTGCAGTGTTTATGTCTAGAGCTGAAGTAGGGTACCTTCGGGGTGGATCTGCGTGCATTAAGGGAAAAAGATGGGAAACGAGAGAACCCCGAGCAAAACCCACAATTTACTGGAGGACTGCAAAGGAAGCAAAAGTGGAAGATCTACCTTTACTACTGCAAACAAAAGCTAGGGGATGCAGAGAGGCTGCGTACCGGGAAATTTCGGGCCACCATTTTGGTGTTTACCCATTTAGCTGTTGGAGGTTCTAGAAGTGCTGTTGTTCTGGAAGATCCTGGGGCTGTTGGGACTGGGCCTTGGGCGATGCCGTCCGCGGCGATTCGGTGTGGGGAAGATCATGGGGCTGTTTGGACTGGGAAGGGCCATGCCAGTCGCGAAGTTCTGTGTAGGGAGGATCATGGGGCTGTTCGTACTCGGTCTGGAGCGATGCCATCCACGGCGATTCCGTGATCGGGCCGTTGTCATCTAGGAGGGCATGGTGGGCATGGTGGGTGGGGGGGCGGTCTCGGAGACTAGATGTGTCGAAGGGCTGTATTCTTGCATCTAGGATTGGACCGGTAAGGGCTCGCACTAGCGGGTTTCCATGTTGGTTGGTGGACTTAGTGCTATCATCACGGAGCAAGTCGCCACCTTCACCGAGTTCCTTCACTCCCGCAGCTCGAATTAGAGCACGATGAGGTGTTGTCTGCGATTTGCCCATGACAAGGTGGAGGGCTCGGTGATAGAGGCCGAATAGTGGACGGAGGTGGGTCGACTTCGTGTGGCACCAGATGGGCGGCGCGTAGGTAATGATCGTGAAAATGTATATAAAGAGGAGGCGCACTCGGTTCTTCTCGGTGAGGGGGGAGCTGGGTCAGAGTGCGAAGGCCAGGGCGAATAGCGCTGACTTCGCTTTCCCGCACACGCTTTCTGTGTGTTCGCCATACTTCACGAACTTGTCTAGAATGACTCCTAGATACTTGGTGGATGGTTGCCACAGAATGTCCCTGCCATCAAGGTGGATGTTTGGGCGATATTCTTCCCTTCGGCGCGTGAGAAGTACGGTGGTGGTCTTATCGGCGTTTAACCTGATTCCTCTTGCTTCAAAGAAACGTTTGAGGGAGCAAAACGCATTGTTGAGGTGGTGGCACAGTTCTCGTTCGGAGGGAGCGGTGGCTACTATCGCGGTGTCGTCTGCGTACAGCGAGAGTTTAACGTTCGGTGGCGTGGGCATGAGTCTAATGAACAGGGTGAA
>NQII01008878.1:22612-97871 GCA_002778355.1 Clitarchus hookeri | reverse complement strand
CCCTACTCGCGGGTAAAAAATGACACGCAAACAAACTGGCCTCGCGAATACAAGCCCAAGTGTTGGCGAGGGGGCGAGACCGAGGAAAAGAGGTGATGGAAGAATCGGAAGAAAAATAACTCTGAATAGAGCTGCGGTGTGGCGGGGTTTTTCATATTCATCAGTTTCCGGAACTTGTTGAGGTGGTGGCGTCCCCATCTATTTTCCTTTCAGTCCGCGATGCAAACTGTTTCCTTTCCACGGAATCTGCCACTGCGCTGACATTTATATATATCTTAAATTTGATTGTTAAATTTATAATTTTGTGTCTTCCATTTTCTAGATAACTTGCGCATGGCTGCACATAGGAATGTTTACTTCTAAAATTGGGCATTACATAATAAATCATTTGATAATTATGTTTTTTTAACCCTCCCCAAAATACGTATTCACAAACAGTAGATATTTCACGAGGTTTTATAATAAATATAATGTCTTAGGATCTCTTTAATTATCATTTCAATAAGAAAATGTTTAATTCAGGCTATTTTTATTCGTATATCAAGAGAACATTTTTTCGTATATGAAGAGTATTCATGAATATAATACAATTATTTTATATTTTTTAGCATATTACATTCTTTATCGTTCTGATGTGAAAAAGTTGTCTGAAATGTACAACAATGAAAGATAATGATGTTTGAAAGAAATATATGAAAATGATATAGGGATTTTACATGCACATAATTTTTCAGACGAATCTCGAATTAACAAATTTAAGGCGTTAAGCTACTTCTTGAAATTATTTTTCTTGTTATTGTAATTCCATGAAGAATTTATCTTTTGAAATTAAGTTGTATGATTCACACGCGTGTCAATGTTATTTTTTTAGTTAGAATTTAACATCATGCCACATCTGAAGCAAATGCCGGATTTGAAATAAATTGTTACATGTCACTTGTATGACTTTTATAATGCAATTTCACAAATGAATTGGTATCATATGAAGTCTTTATTGCTCTTACAACATGAAAACATAACATTTCCTCATAGTCTAGAAAACAATTTTGGCATTTGAAGCCTCAATATAGTTTATCTTATTATTATTATCTCACCAGTTTTTCTTTTAAATACCCAAGGGATAATGCTCTTAACGTTCATTAAAACTTAACTATGTATTTTATCTACTGTTTAAATACATAATTCACATGCTCATATAATTTGAGAAATTTGCTTTATGTGTGTTCATTAAATGAGGCTTGTCGTTCTAGTTTTTTGCGGTTAATAAACGTATAATAATTATTAGTAAATGACTAAATACTGAGATATTTGTATATAAATTTGTTATACATACAACTCTACAAAATAATTATGTTACTGATATTAAAGACAAAGATGAATTTTTTTGTTTTGCGATTTATTAGCTTGACCCATTTACATTCGAGTGTCCATGCGTTAAATCCCAATATACTAAAATAAGTGTGAATTTTTGTAAGTGATTTTCATGGCGAAGGATTGGACAAATGATAATGTGGAAAAACTAATTGAAATGTATCGCGGGAGGCCTTGTTTGTGGAAGTTAAACCACGTTGATTGTACAAACAAGAACGTAAAAAATAAGGCATACGAGGAAATTGTCCACGCATTTTTCGATGTGTTTACTGAGGTGGATCAGAATGGCATAAAAACGTAAATACTAAATCTGAGATCTTGTTACCGAAAGGAGCTGGAGAAGTTGGAAGCTTCTGAAAGAAGTCGACAAGAAAGTGATGAATTGTATCAACCCAACATGTGGTGAGTTTGGTTTATTTAACATTTTCAACTCTAACGTTTTGCGATCGCATATGCGCTGTAATAAATGTGCCCCCCTCCCCCAAATTATTAACCGTCCCTAAAGTATGAACCCTGTGAAATAATTAACAACGTCACTAGAAGGAAATATGGATGACATTTCATTGAAGCATTGTTTTGCTGTTACCACTATTTGTAATTCTTCACAGAGGACCAGGAACGCCCTCACAGTAGCGTTTCAAAGGTTGATGATTCGCAGAAGAGTGAGGAGAACTCTCCGAGCAGTATGAAAAGAGGTAAAGAAATGTCTGAGGAAGAGCATTCTCAAATAATTGAAGAACAAAAATGTGACAAAATATAGAAGCAAGAGAGCGAAGGTGAGCTGGTAATTAATACTGCATAAAATACTACACATTACGTAAACACACAATAATTGCAACAGTAATGTCTCATCATCAAAAGGTAATACTTAACTGAAACCCACCACATTAGTATTCAAATGTTATTACAGTGTACAACATGTAGCCTAACTATATTTATACCTAGCACGAATCTTTACTGTACTCATTCATCAACACGGTAACAATANGTACAACATGTAGCCTAACTATATTTATACCTAGCACGAATCTTTACTGTACTCATTCATCAACACGGTAACAATATCATGCTGTGTCTTTCCTTTGCTTATCATTTCCTCTTACCTCTGTACTTTATCCTTGTTTTTATAAAAATTGAGGTATTGNTGTACAACATGTAGCCTAACTATATTTATACCTAGCACGAATCTTTACTGTACTCATTCATCAACACGGTAACAATAGCATGCTGTGCCTTTCCTTTGCTTATCATTTCCTCTTACCTCTGTACTTTATCCTTGTTTTTATCAAAAGTGAGGTATTTATCCCTATTGTTTGTGGCATCCAGAGAAGGAAGCTCAGGAGCGGTGGGATGCTGTAGAGGCGCCAACAGCCGTTTGTGTTGTTGGTCCCATAAATCAGGTTCTGCTGCATGTGTGTTTGGACATTCTCTATCTACGAGTTGACGCACGGCTCCTACGCATGAGAAAATTATGCTGAGTACATATTGCAAGAACAACAAAATCAATATTTTGAGGTTCTAGATGAAATATGTATAAGATGCGAAATATAAACGCCATTAGTATAATTGTATTTTCAACCACATTTCTGGTGCGTGAGATTTTATAATTAAAAACGCGTATTTCAGAAGCAAGCATTCTTTGGGCATATGGTTTTAAAATATCTGGGTGCAAAGTAAATGCCTCATAATCTACTAATATTAAGTTCAATCCTTATTCTGTCTCATTTCTAGTTGGAATTTTTTTAAAAAGTCAAGCCGAATTTCTCAGAGATTAATTAGGAATATTTTTACCATTTATATATTGTGGGATATTCCAAAATTCCCTATTTAATTCTCTCTCTTCCCCACCACCCCCTTCCTCTTCGTGTTGAATTCTTAGTATCTTGATACGACTATTCAGTAGGTAGGCCATTAAATTAAAGCATTTTTTTTATGTCAGCCATAAAAGTTCTACAATATCTTTCTATTGAGAGGGTTTGGCACCTTACATTACACTGAACACGTAAATTGAAATTTTCATGATTCTGGAAACTATCAAAGAAAAATCAAGAAAAATGTATTCTAAATTAATGTTTATTCCTACTCTGTAAGAAAATATTTCGACGGAATAGTACATTTTTGTAGGGTTATATCTTCCGACGCTCAACAACGTAAAAATTTGTAGTTGCAGAAAGAGCTCAAGAGTAACTCATCACTCTGGAAAATAATACCGTTAGCTATTAAAATGACAACACTAAGAATGACACTCCCGAAGGAATCCACATTGGGCTAATGCGTACATCAGGGTAGGACAATGACGTTGTTAGATGTTTTTCCGTGTAGTGCAGCACGTGCGACAATGGCGACACTGATAAGCGCGGATACATAGAGGTCGGGAAGCCGCTGAGAGGTAGTGTGTTCCCCTCCGTTCGGTTGCACACACATGGAGTGAGCACGCCGCGTCGAAGAACACGACAACATGCCAACTGGTTTCTGCCATTGAGCGAGGGAAAATCGTGGCCTATCAATGCTGTGTGGATAACCATACCGCAAAATTGGTTATCGCGTTTTAATAAATGCAATGACAGTGAATGGGATATTGGATCAGTGGTTCAAGGAGGGACGGTCTGAGCGACGCTCAGAAAGCCAAAGACCCTATCTCACCAATAAGTGCGAGGACAGACATACGGTGCACATGGCGATTACCAACTGTACAGCGACATCAAACACCCTCGTTCAGGAGTTCAGGAATTTGGCGCGTGAATCTATGTCCGCACGCACGGTGCGTAACTATCTTCATCATCAGGGTAACTTTTCCAGGCACCCGTTACTGTAGCTGATATTGACTGCTCACCACAAGCACCAGCGACTGCAACGATGTGTGGAACGTTGGTCCTGAAGGGACGAATGGCATATCATCGCCTTTACCGACGTAACACACTTTTGCTTGCAGCACCACGATGGTCACATCCACACTCTACAAAAAAAAACCGGTAAACATCTCAAACTGAATGGGAAGTTTTGAACGCATATAAATTATGGCTACAAAAATGGATTGTTTAGCGTCGCTGTATTGCAAAGTTAGGAAGTTTCCTACACATTTGACTGTCTCCCCAGCAAATGTAAGGACGCTAGCATGAATGTATGGGAAATAGCTTTACTATTCGTGCTTTCTCACTCCATGTAAACACTCATATAGTAAATTTACGAATAATTCCTTAGGGCACATGTCTGGCGGCACTGTGAAGCACGCATGTCCGAGTTCTGCATTATGCATCTTCATACCGGCCCAGTCCCTGGGTTTATGGTATGGATGGCCATATAATTCCAGTCATGCTTGCACATAGTATAGATCGCCAGTATACTGACCAGTAGCCGTTACACTGTGGATGTGTTGGAGCCTATTGTTATCTCCTATCTTCAGGGCCAACCTCGGGCATTGTGCCACCAGGACAATGTGCGACCGCATGTGGCACACATCGTCCGAAGGTTCCTGGATGACCACCGTGTCACACAGCTTCCAAGGTCTTCATCGAATCTCTCGCCCATTGAAAAGGTGCGGTCCAAGGTCGGGCGACAACTGGCCTACCACAAGACACCCGCGTCCACAACTGATTAGCTTCGGGCACGCATAGAAGCAACATGAGTTGAGATACCGCAGAAGGACGTCCGAAGTCTCTTCTTCCCTATGCCGCGTCGTGTAGCAGCGGCTATTGCCGCCCGTGGCGGGTCCACACAGTACTGTTTTTCCAATATCCTGTTCGCCATGCCGAGCTGCAAGAGTAATCATGTCACCAATGTATGATGGGTGTACTGCCCAGAAAATCTGGCTGTGATAGCTTACGTCCTTCTTGGACTCGCAATTTTAATGGTCAGCAGTGTATTTCATCACAAAGTAAGTGTAGTGATTTTCTAGGGTTAATGTTCATCAGATTTTGTGTATGCGCTTCTAAAACTGTAGGTTTTATCAATGTTTTAAGTAATTATTTATTTACTACACACGCAGAATGTGTAACACTGGTCATTCTCAACGTGGTCCTATAGTTCACAAGGCGAGGAGTTTCCCCTTATATCTCAGCAACACATTTCTGGAGCAGTCCGCATTTAGAATGAATGGCCGCCTCAACGCGGCAGGAATACAGTTTTCTTCCGGTGACAAGCGGATATTAATGGCGAAGGCGCTTCCGTTGCCAGGGCCTCATTACGAAGTCTGGCTTGGAGGATTCTTCATCTATGGGACTCGTTGTGCTCAGCATCGTATCACGCATATAAAAAAAAGAATGTTCTGTAATCTTGGCTTACATCTCGCGTACTCTGGAAAACGCGATGAAAATATTATTAGATAAGAAGACTGTGATGCAGCGAGTAAGAAAAAAAAATTAATCTCCGGAATTCTACAGCAATGCCTCCTAAATATGGTGCCTCAAAGTTATTGACTCGCATCTCCCTTCTCGCCTTCGTTTTTTTTCAGAGCATTGGCTTTATCAGCAATAGATTATGTCTAGCCTCCCGAGGTAAGCAATTCAATGAATATATATTTACCTGAAATAAATACCGGAAAGAGACAGTAATTACTTATCGCGGCAAACAAGGGAGGTTTTTGGAGGGTATTTTATTTAATAATGAATAATCTCTTGGTTCAAAAACGCATGCTTTTTGGTACGGTTGAAAAAATGAAGTCAACAAAGAGGCTACTATTGTTTCACGTGGATTCAGTAGGGGTGCGTAAACAGGTGTTTTATAAGATGGGCAATAGGGCCATGTGTATAGAATTCATATTGTATCATTATTGGAGAATAACTGAAATTATACATGACGCCTTGCCAGAATATTTTAACAATTTACACGAACTCTAGAGACCAGCAAAATGGTCGCTTTACACCTCTGCAGTTTTCTTTCCTTTGGACAGAAATACATTACAAAAGAGGCGCATGTAATTACCAAAGAAAATACTGGAGAATCAGTAAAAATATTCCAAACNTAGAGACCAGCAAAATGGTCGCTTTACACCTCTGCAGTTTTCTTTCCTTTGGACAGAAATACATTACAAAAGAGGCGTATGTAATTACCAAAGAAAATACTGGAGAATCAGTAAAAATATTCCAAACTTTTTAAGCATCCTTTGTGAGACTTGTTTGAAATGCATCTCTTGTGGACATAATTTTGTTTTATTTGAGACGACGAAAAAATTCTCAGAAATTTGGTAGAAAGTAGTGTCTAATCTCTGGGGCAAATACGCCCCACGAACGAGTAATAAATTTGAATTCTTGTTTTGTTATCAAACTTATCATGCTAGTCGTAGTTTGTGAAAATTGTTTTCAAGATTTGCCAGACTCAATAGGAAGATTTTTGCTCATTTTTCCATACGCAACTAATGAATTATTATACAAAATATAAAAAATTATTTCTGGTCAATACTGCTCATATTTCTAGGTAAAAGATGGCTCCTAGATAAGTAAGCCAGTATCCCAATGTGTTAAAATTGTTTTAATATGTGGTTTCTAATTATTAAAAAATGAAAGTGGTCTTCTTATATAAATTATAAAAAAATTGGCGTTGCCTGTTGACAAATATCTATTAACGTTTCTGTAAAATTTACAGTCTCGTTAAACAACAGATAAACAATATTAACCAGATCCGTGAGGGGGTTGATTTGTAATTACGACAAAGTATACGCAATAACAAAATAAAAAAAATCTATAAAGCGTAATTGCGCTGTAAAATTTCCGTTAATTCACCGAAGTTTCTAAGGATATATTCAGTTAATATTCGGAAACGTGCTCCATAATAACCAAAATAGCAATACGTTATGAGGTACAAAACACAGAACATTTCCGTATTTCCAGTAGCTTCAGGTTTTGCCAACAAACTTAGGCGATGATACCTGAAGCGTTCTTCGCTGCTGTAAGCGGAAAATTATCATTACGGCAGAAGTAAGCATATTTGAGACTCTTAAATATATTCTTCCACGCATCAAAAAATGTCTCTAGGAACCTGTAATAGTTTGTAACCCCTTAAAGCTCGAGCAATATTAGAAACTGAATACCTACGTGCGTAACTTACACTGTAATAACATTGTGAAATAACTTTATTCTCTCTATGAAAACGAAGTAAAACACTTAGTAGAAAATTTACGTCGATTTTATGTGACTTCAAAGAAACTTCTCTAAAATTCACGGACTTTACTTCCCTTAATTTAGAAAGACGAAGTTTCTGTAACGTTATCGATGATATCTGAATAACTTTTACCTCTACGTTTGTTAGTTTCGCAGCAATTTTTAAGATAGTTTCAGAAGTTCACAGTTAATCGCTTACCACAAATACGATGCCCGATAATCTGTCATGGCTGGCTTCACAATAACGTTCTTTATTATCAAAGAGTATTAGCGAAAATAGTGTGTCTGTCTAACAGCTCTAATCACTACGTTTTGTAGTTACAGTTTAATTAACAAACGTACAGCGAATTCCCATATGTTACGCGTTAACAGAATAGCTTCCAATTCGACGCTGCAGAAATGAAATTTTATCACCTCCGTGGCCTAAAATAAAGATAAAACCGTTCAAGATTATTTTTTTTACATCTAAAGTAATTTTGCAAAACATTTACATATTGTAACTGAAGAATGGTAACTCGCGTTTAAACATGTCGTTCTACACCATTTTTTTTAAGGATATAGTATTACATGTAACAAAATTCACACATTTTCCTATTTTTCCAAATTAATACTCAGGATACAATTGAAAAAATATGTTAACTCTAGTTCATATGAATTCAAATCAATTATATTTATCGTACTTTGCTGTTGAAAAAGAATGTTAATCTTCATCACCGGTAAATCATTTCAACAGCAGAAAACTGTTCTTCCACAATAATAAATATATTTGTCATTCCTTCTAATTGATCGGCATTTACTACTCCTAGGACATGTCATAGTTATCCTTTAATCTCTAGCTGCCTACGTTTATTTTCTGCAATAATGTTCACACTGACATACAAGTGTCTGTGAGATGTTAACGATAAATTTGTACCGCAGATATCCTCCTGTAACAAATAGTTCGTTAAAATGTGTTTCCCACAAAAGTGATCGTTATAGTAACACCAATTTCCTGCTGATGTAAGTTATTACAACGGTAGTAAACATAATTGTTTTTAATATCTTATATGTTAAATGAGAAGCGTTTTATAAAACGTCTGTACTGCATGTGCTTTGTTTATGGCGTTCATTACGTGTCAGGTGATATACTTTCACCGCTGAATTTATTTACGAGTGAGGTACAGCAGCGAGGCTTGCAATCGGGAAGACACGGGTTCACTTCATAGCCCGAATTCCCAAACTTCTCTGCCATGATTTTTCTCAAGTTATTCCAGGTGAATGCCGAGATATTTCGTTAATGCGTGTCTTGAACTATACCTTCATTGTTCCTTGCTGCCGGGGCAGCTTGTTGCGTCTCTACTGACCTCTCTGTTTGATGAGAAGTTAGGCCTGAAGTGGTCGTTAATAAATACATACTGAAATGAACTTAAACAATCGTTTTGTGAAAATAAATGTATTTTGCAGTGGTGAGTACACCAGGCCTAATTGTTAATTATAAAAAAAAAGTGTTTATTATAGTATTTAAGAAATAATTTTATGGTATCTTAAAACCAATTCTATGTTTCCAATAATGAAATTTCACAGTGCAAGTTCCTAAAAATATATATTTTTTTTAATTTGCAGAATTTACACTAGAAATGTTTAGATCATCAGTGCAGGAAGTCTGTGGTTATTGACATTTTTTTTACGTGTCTGTATGACTATCGTACATACTTATATTTCAAACAGAGTTGCAAGAGGCAATGAAGGCTCTGATGTTGAAATACATTTTTCTGGCAAGTAGTTATGTGATGTCAGTGTGGCAGCACTGTTTTACACTGTGCAGCATCTTACACTGCGGCGATGCTGTTGTGGCAGAAGGAGTAGCGGTCGAGAAATAAGACTGTCGCCCTAAGAGGAAGCATACGTATACGGACTACGTGCAAAGTAGTATTGCAAAGGCGTGCTATCTGATAACTCTAGCAATGCTCCAGCAAGAGGGAGCCAAACGTCCACTGCTCGTCTGCGAGTCTTTGCATGAGAATTATAGTGACATTTAGCGGTCTATGTACAGTCATGAGTGCACTGCACATTCCCACCTGGGGTGTACGTGTCTTGAATTTTTATATTGTCTTTCCAGTCGGTAACCATGTTAAAGTTGCTGACAGGCAAATATTAGACGTAATTCCAACAAATATTAAATTTATTTTAATAATATTACATTCGAAATAATGTATTTTAACACGGTAAATCTACTACCAGTTCACTGTTTTACACTCCAATGGGAAAGGTTTACGAAATCAGTGTGTTTACCCGATCTTCGTCATAAATCGTTCTTCAGAGGACGTATAAACATTTTGGGATGACAAGACATAAACAATGATTCTAACGCCTCATTTTGTTAATATGTTCACTGCCTGTATGTATTATTCTCGAAAAACTGGTGAAATGTAATAAATGCTCTAGTTTTTCTTACCTTGCGTCAGTGCTCCGATGATAATAAAGACAGCGAATATCTAAAAATGCACGAAAGTATTAGAAATCGTTATATGGGACTTGTCTTAAAAATTTCGAAAAATGTACTGAAAATCATTTTGTGACAAAATTACGTAAATATAAGTATTTTGTGTACCATCTGCCGTAAGTTCATGCGGAAAACTGGTCGAGTATAAATGCGCTGTGGTAACCCACTTGATACTCTTACGAGAATACACGGATTTGAGGCCATATTTCGGTTATTCCAAGGTGTTGGTAAATGACGACAAGTGATTGCTGGGATGATTCCTTAATATAGCCAGGAACAATTCCTATCCTGTTTCTATTTGTGCGAAAACTATGTAGTTTTGTCTCTAATGACAATATTCTAGGCCTCGCCTATCTACCTCACCTGCCAACACGATTTGTTGTGCATTTTAGTGTCATGTGCTATTCAGTTTAAAATTGATTGTCTCACAAAGACTCTACGCCCGTTTTAACTGGGACTGTGAAAACATTCACCCTCATAGTTGCCAGGTTTATGATAATATTTTGTAGTCTCTAAGGGAGCTTCATTAACATGAGCCGAAAAATTGCGTAAAGAATTTATTCTACGAAATAAAACTAGCAGCCTCTTTGCATGTTGCTAAACACTTGACGTATCAGTATCCTGTGGGCGAGTCGGTAAGCATAAAATCCAGTAAATACCAAATAAACAAAACAACATATTTTAACGAAGAAAAAAATTTAATGCGTAAAAAACGTGTTTAAAGATTTGGACCCGACTGGTTCTAATATCGTGTAAATAAGAGTTAAAATCTGGGTTACGCTGGCTCCAAGTTATATTTTATATTTATAAATACCGGGCGTNTGGGCGAGTCGGTAAGCATAAAATCCAGTAAATACCAAATAAACAAAACAACATATTTTAACGAAGAAAAAAATTTATTGCGTAAAAAACGTGTTTAAAGATTTGGACCCGACTGGTTCTAATATCGTGTAAATAAGAGTTAAAATCTGGGTTACGCTGGCTCCAAGTTATATTTTATATTTATAAATACCGGGCGTTTTTTAATTCTGCGTTATCATGCCTGACACCCATTTTGTGGTTGGATTCCCGGTAAATGGACTTAACTAGGGTATNTTTTTTAATTCTGCGTTATCATGCCTGACACCCATTTTGTGGTTGGATTCCCGGTAAATGGACTTAACTAGGGTATTCTTCACTGATTTTTCATTCTTTATTTCCCCAAATGCTGCCGCAATTCGTTATTACATCAAAGTATGCATATCGCCTGTAACATTTCGATAGCTGATAACTTTTCCGCATAATGCATTCATGGTTGTGTGGCAATCATGCCGCTCGTTTTCTCTTACGGCGAACTTAGGTAGATTTCTGGTGGTGTTGAACTTGATATTCTTGCGCGGGAAACTTAACGGACGTGGCTGTCACAGTTGAACGAGTAAGCAAAAAAATCTGCACTTTATGTAGAAAAAACTACACATGCAATACATGTCCACGCCCATTGTCAGCATATCAGAAAGCAGTCACCTGAAACCTAACGCCCACACAAAGTTGCGGGTGTGTTTACCAAAATAGAAAACAAAAATTATATTTTCATTAATTACTTAACTATGTATAACAATGCATCTAATTATGTTTTTTTTGGGGAGTCTGGATTAAAGAAAAGTTCTGAAATGTATTTTCATGACTCCCTGGCAAACTGGTGGTTACGGAGTTTGAATGGGAAATAAATGTTAAATTAAAGTTAAATATAGGTAATTATTTAGATCAAAAACTATTATACGTTANTAGGAATTCAGCTGCAAGGAAATGAGTGTCAAAAGTTAAATTTTTGTGAAAAATTGTGCGTATTTATCAGTTGAACCTGGTTGCCTGAGAGGTTTCATAGCAATGTATATATTAATAACAGCGTATATTAAATTAAACTTTCTCGAAATTTCAGCGTCACCCATCTGTTCCACACTTCAACGCATGCACATGCTCTGCTACAAATGTGAACACAAATACTTAATATCAAGCATTATTTAAATACAGCAATGGTGTTATTGTTATTATTAGTTGTATTCTGGGTACTAGCTTATTCAGCTGCAGTGTTTATGGAGTACGTGGTTTCAAACCCAGATACTACATGTACAGTACGTCAGGATTTTAAGACCTATGATAATGGTCAGGTTTGCACACAGACTGTTGCAATGGACGAATTTTTAGTGTATCTGTAGGTACATTTATCAGTATGACGCTTGGAACTGCTTATGTATGACAGGACGGAGCCAATCACAATTTGTTTTCTTTTAATGTTATTGGGAAAATGTTTTCGAAAACTACCGAGTATAGTCTCAACAACGAATGGTGTGTCCCACAACAACTCATGGACTACTCTTGCTGCATGCTGTTTTGTGCAGTGTACAGTGTCAATAATTAAATCTATATCCTGTGCATCATCCCGTATGTTGGACATTGTAAATGAAAGAGCTTATCAGCACACTCAGATAAATTATTATTTTCTCGTTGTTGGGATCGCTTAACATTAAAATGTTGACAAGCAGGTGTTATCAACAGCCTATCCGGATGTCGTAAAAGCAAAAGAGAAATTAAGAACTATTTGAATAGTTAAACATTAATAAATGGAAATAATAAAAATTCCAGCATGAAAGATTTGCTGTTATCTGTACTACATTCAGAGCTTTGGGCACAACGGCCGTTAGTATTAATTAATAAACTGCTGTGTTGCATTGTCAAAATGCCATATCTCGCACCATTTCCCCTTATAACTTAGTTATCAGGAATTAAATCGTGGCTTTGAAGAAGCCCAGTCAAGTAAATAAAATAACTGTTACGAATAGCGGAAGAAATCATGGCATCGTGAGGTTTATACTAAGCGGAAATTTCCGAACGCAAACGAACTTGAAGCTCATGAATGAAGTGGACGAAACAAGAGGCGGCATACGTAAAAGCTGAAAATCTTAGACAAATATCAGTCCTGTTGCTTCGGCAAGCCTAGATAATTCATATACTACAGAAAATGCTCTGATAGGAGAAAGAGTAAATCGGAAAATCTTTAAAAAAATTCGGACGTCATCACTCTCAGAACCAAATGGGCCTTTCCCACAGAACCACTTTCTCATTGATCTCTTTGTGGCTTGAACAGGCCGAAGGCATGCAAATGTCGCATGTAACTGAAATACTCGTGTTTATGTTGGTTTGCACAACTTAACATACTGAACACGAATACTGAATTTGTAACTAAACTTTCCGCTGCATCTCACTGCAAAAAATTATATATCTCTAGTGGATACTACGTTAAGATTCGAACTAAAAATGCCGTGTAGTTGTGTGAAAAATAAGAAATGTGGTGCGGATCGCTTTTTACTACGATCTTTTGTGCGTGTAGGCATTTCAAAACGCTGAGTCCCCGCTTCATGAACCGAATCTCTCTTTATATTTGTTTTAAACATTGTGCGCAAAATCACTGACTTACAGTGTCGGATAAACATTGTTATTCGCTCCAGCATAATATGAATATACTTTATCTCACCCGAAGTAGTCAATAATAGTTTCAAAATTATATGAAATTAAAAGAAAGTGTTGATGATTTATACTTTACATAAAATACTTGTCTGGAAAAAGGAAAATGCCCAATAGGATTTGAGCAGCCATATGACTGTGGTGTACAAAGTACTGGGTCCGTATAAAAATATGTAGTGTAACATATACAAAGTTCCTATTTCTACCCTTGTAATAGTTTTGAAAATATCTCCAACTACTGTATAAGTTTTATTCTCATACTTAGCTTCACGTGCAAAGATAAACACGCCTCAGGCATCTTGATCACCCATGCCTAATATTCTCAAAAATCCTGGCATGCTTTTTAAATTCCGAAAGGGGTTGAGGGCCGGGTAGGCGTGTGTGTGTGTGTGCGCGCGAACTCCCTCGCACGGGTTGATGCGGGCTCTTTGGAAACAGCAATTTCAATATTTCACCATCCCGCGCCCTTGCGGGTAGGCGCCCCGCCTAACAGCCGATAAGTTCCGCCGCCTAATGGAGACAAAAGCTCAACTATTAACGGGACGTGACTGTATTCTGGAAAACGACCCCCTCCCCCCACATCATCTCTTCTCAATGGTTGAACCAAGGGTTTGCTGCAGTGCGGGTTAGCATAATGTCTCAAGGCTTCAGGCGCCCAGCCAGCAAAGGTTTTATAGGGCGTGCCGAAAAAGACTTCGCCAAGGAGGAGACGGAGGATAGGGCGAGCAAGAAAGACAAATATGGAAGGGCGAAGAGGAGGGATTGAGGTGTAAGGAAGAGGGCAGGAAGGGCTTGCGGAAAGTGGCCGTGAGTGCGAGGCTCAGATAAAACGGCTGGGAAAGGATGAAAAGAAGGCGAGCGGAGAGGTCAAAATTCGCTCCCCATAGAGCACACATGCTTGTTCTTTATGGCGTTGCCACATGTGCGACGAAGAAATTGGACGACGGAGAGAAAAAAAAATGTTTTCAGACTGCTACGAAATCGTGACAACACTATCCACGGGGATAAAAAAATCCTGACGTTTTTTTTTTCTGTGGCGAATACGGTAAATTGAGCAAGTTTTGTACAGTGGTGTGAAGTACAGAAATAAAGAAAGCCTGATATCCCACGGTTGATATTCCTGTTAGTTTTCCAAAACGGCACACCTCTTTAGTATTTGTGAAAATTTTTAACTAATCATATCTTGAAGATCTGCACAACACAGTTTACTTTTATTGATTTACATCATTCCTTTCTAAAAAAAATTTTGGAAGAACTGAATGACGCAAAAATGTTTCCTGCATTTTCAACTACAATATGAGAGTATTCTATCAAAATGTTAAGATGACATTAAATAACAATATGATATTACGTAAGATATGCAATGCCATATCTTATTTTATTGTATGAAGTTGGTTCTTGTTCTTGTAACAATTTTGAAGTGACATTATTTTACATTTGAGGCAGTATTAATAAAAATAATTAAAAATTAAAATAACAAGAAATAATAAAAATATGCCCCAGTAAATAAGATTCATTTAGCACGAGGAAAATTAATTTGTGACATTTAAGGTTAAAAATTCTCTTTAATTTATGGCAGACAGTAATTGTTTTAGGTGTCTGTTGTTCCAATAGTTACTATCACACGTAAGAAAATTTGCAAAAATATGGTCAATATTCACTACTTGGAACAGTTCTCTGCCGCTATGTATGAAAAGTAATCACGCATTAAAAATTTTAGTTTAATAAAGTAGTGGAAATTTAATGTTTTTTTTTACGGAGGGTATACTAAAATTTTTGTATAGTGTCTTGCCACAGGCACCCTTTCGCTGAGCAAGTAGGAACGAAATATATATCAATAAAAAAAATTTCACCACATCTTCTAACTTGCCCGATGTCTTCGAGGAGAAGAATAAGTTACACGTAAGATTGAAGTTACACTCGCGATGTTCATTCCAGTTGTAGCAACGGCATATATTTGATCTGGCGGTTACATATAAGCAGCACCTACCTACACGCAATAAAAACTACGAGGAAAATTTATATTGATTCATTGTGCAAACATCAGCTTAATGCTAAAGTATTATAACTTATTGGATCTGGTTTATCGTTAGTACACAGCGACATATTTTTTAGAGACAGAATGTTTAAACGTTCATCTTATGATTGAGGATTAACGTCAGAACACATTAAAATTACGACATATCTCTCCTGAAAAGGAAATCGTAATGGACTTGCAAAAATGTACACAGTACAGCCGGTTGTCATGAAACCCAGGACCTGCTGAATGTAGGTCACACACGCAACAGCAAAATGAAGTACGATAGTTTTCGCACAGGGAAGTAAATAACAGGTTTGTTTGGAGCCCATCATTTAACGGGGTTTCTATTCGTTAATTCAACATAACTGCGAGGGGGGGCGGGTCATGAATGTGCAGAAGTTTTACTCACCTCAAAGCATTAATTCTCCACGTTTTACGAGGGAGAGNACAGCAATTCCTTTTGCAGCTTGCGTGGAAGTGATAAACTCAAATTAACATCTGCCGCTCGCAAATTTTCCACGGGAGCGCGGTAAATAGTGAAACTTCCCTCCCTTCCCCCGTTCCCTTCTCACAAGGTCAACAGCTTCTGCTCGCGTATTCAGTACATGACAAAGTGTTTCATCTTGCAGCGGAATCTTTTCCCGGGGAAAAAAGGGGCGAGGGCGGCTGGGGGTAGAGGTTGGTTCGGGGTTTTCGTCGCTAGGCCAGGGGCAGAGGGTGGAGATTGTGGAGCGTGAAATATACGAGCCGACGGGCTATTACACCCTCTCGCGCGCTTCCTTCATTTCACACGACGCGGCGGCGTGTCGTTTTATCCAGTAATCTAGCGCCGCGCTTCCAGATAGCGCCACGAGTCGCACGGAACATAGTTTCCGTTATTTCTACTCAGGTTAGCAACAAAACGAGTTTTCTTGTGGGAGAGTCTGGCATGAGGAAAATTTCCGCCGCTAGGTGCGCAGTTGTTGCAAAGAGGTCACTTTTAAATAACATTTTAATCTACGTTAATGATAAAACAGGAAGTTTTTACTGAATTCCGAAGTTATCTTATATTTGTTCTATGTTTATTGCAATTATCCAGTTTTTTTAACGCAGAAAATAGAGAAAAAGAGGTACACATGTTACACTAGCGCTTACCTAGTGGCGAAAATTTTTTGTTGCCAAATTTTTAACGTTGATCTTTCCAACCTGAGTAGATATGACCTTACATATAGAATATTCGCGGCTTCTTAAGAATTTGAAAAATAACCCCATGTTTGGTTGTTTCCTAAATACGTCATTTGTTGCAAGCGTTTTATACTTGTGTTAATATAAGAGTACTTTAAATTTTTGTTAAATTGACATTTTACTTAAATGTGTTTTATAAATTACTGTATTTATTTTATTATTAACGTGAATAAAAAGAGACGTTATATATGTGTGTTGTTAATGCCTGGTAAGGAATAGTTGTTATGCATAATATTTTTAAAGTAAGTGCACACGGATGCAGTGCATTGTCACTTTGGTGTAATTCCCTAGATTTGGTTATTCGCGAATGGACTGAAAAATTTATTTTTTCTCACGTGAACGAGAGACGTACAACCACAAGTTATGTCGCAGGTTAATCATGGATGATTTGCCCATAGTATGGAGCAAGATCTCTTATGGGTAATCTAAAAAGCGAATCTGAACTGAAATTGGTGTGATAAAAAGTGTCACCATTTAAATTTTAAATCCGAATACATGGGCAGGTAAGTGACTCTACAAATCTGCTATGAAAGAAAACAAAAATTAGGATTTGAGAAACGTTAGAGGGACAATTTGTGAGGTATTTTTAAAAGTTAACGTAAATTTGAAGTGCGTAAAAAAATTTTTCTGACAACATAAGCTTTGAAAAAAGGCAACAGGCAGTTCAAATTTCAGATCAAGGTAAATATTCGCAACAAGTAATGAACATGAATGGCTTGGTAAGACACGGCACAGTCCGTACTTGATGTAGAAGTACTTCATATATCCCAAAAACATATTCTAGCAACTCGCGCAGGGGCGCAGAGTGAAAGAATGAAGAACCCCCAAAAACCTCGANTATATCCCAAAAACATATTCTAGCAACTCGCGCAGGGGCGCAGAGTGAAAGAATGAAGAACCCCCAAAAACCTCGACACCGCGGAGAAGACATAAACATTCCAACAAATCACGACTCTGCTTAGATGAGAGATCGTAGAAAGACACAATAGGCGAGGGGATAACTCAGCTAAGTCCACAGCGAAACAATTATTATTAATTATTTTATTGAAGATACGAGAACAATATTTGTAAGACTCTATAAGAGGACGTACTATATTTGTACGCGCTATTGCATTAGTTGAGGCACGGCCTTACACAACCTCTGGGAACGTTAAATGACTTGGACTAGAAAATTGACTTTTCCTACTNGTAGAAGTACTTCATATATCCCAAAAACATATTCTAGCAACTCGCGCAGGGGCGCAGAGTGAAAGAATGAAGAACCCCCAAAAACCTCGATACCGCGGAGAAGACATAAACATTCCAACAAATCACGACTCTGCTTAGATGAGAGATCGTAGGAAAGACACAATAGGCGAGGGGATAACTCAGCTAAGTCCACAGCGAAACAATTATTATTAATTATTTTATTGAAGATACGAGAACAATATTTGTAAGACTCTATAAGAGGACGTACTACATTTGTACGCGCTATTGCATTAGTTGAGGCACGGACTTACACAACCTCTGGGAACGTTAAATGACTTGGACTAGAAAATTGACTTTTCCTACCAAAGATAATGAGCGTTTTTTCTAAGTTTCCGACCTAAAAGCAGGCAACGAAAATTAATTTATTTCTTTTCACGAATCGCGAGCCTCAGTGATTTAGAACACAATTTCTCGCACTGCGTTCCAACTAAGTTTGATAGAGAAAATGTGAATAGAAAATGAGAATGTGTGTTAATATTATAATAACGTTACCTCTTGGGAAGAAATGAGGTTAGTCATTTAGAGAATTTCTGCACTTTAGCACGACAATTGAAGTTTGCAGGAGGATTACGAAGGACACTAGCAGTAACACAATTGTAAAGTAAACTGTTATTTAATGTTTTCGGAGGGACAGCGTTCGTTAGTAATAAACACTTACAAAATATTACTTCAATCTGTTCATTGGGTAACAAAAATTATTGGAGCAGTCGAAAGACACATAGCCTTGCCACCGAAAAATTTGCATGATATAATAAAAATGACAAGCTTTCTACACACAAGGTTAAAAGGAATCATTCTCCCTATAAATTGTATGATTATTGTTGAGTGGAACAAAGTGTTGCTGAGTATTATATATTTGTGGCGGCGTAATCGTCCCAAATACCAAGCCGTCGAGAGGAGAGGCCCACCTGCACTTCGGTGCTATGTTTAAAAAACTGTAACACGTTTTGGATTTTTCACCTGGCCTGGCTACCGACGAGTCGTTGCAGTTCGTTAGGATTGTATGCATTTACTGAATCATAACAGGGCGTAGATGCTTGAGTAGACACTCCCCTTCAAGTACTGTGTTGCTTTAACTGAGACTTTAATGTAAATGCATCAAAGTATGTTGTGGAGTTTTGTTTTACAATTGATTGTTAAATTAAATNGCATCAAAGTATGTTGTGGAGTTTTGTTTTACAATTTATTGTTAAATTAAAGAGTGCTATTTCAGTTTTTAGTCTTTATACTTTGCCATCAACACCTCTTGGAGTTTTATGATAATAATGACGAGCGGGGAGCACCGTACACTAAGACGTTACCTTCGGAGCACGGGTCGCGATTGGAAATCCTTGGACATCTGCAGGCGAATATGGTAACATGCTCAGGTTTGCTTGACATGTAAAAGCCTCCCCTCCAGTTAACCTGCAAAATCAGGAGTTTTAAATTTTTCGATTAACAAATCTAATTTCAAATTGTAATTATTGTTTTTGCGAATTTCAAAATGAAATTTAGAGGTTGGAAATTTTGAGCAGGGTTGGGGGGAGGAGGGTGGTCCGGTGTTTTAAATATCCACATATAAAAAAAGTGCGACAGCGTGGAATGAGTCTTCTTGAGGGGCGGAAGCTCGCCCGCGAGGAAAATGCAATAGCGAGGCTGGGAACTCCCCTCGAGGAAGGAAAATTGGGGCAGTTTAGCCGGCAGCAGCAGGGGCGTCAGCTGTACAGCAACTGGCTGATAGCAGAACGCGCACATGCGTGAATTAAGGGATGTAGTGGGTGAAACCCCGGTCAGGGGGAGGGAAGTGGTCACGAGGACGAGAAGAGGAGGGAAGTAGGGAAAATGGCGCGAGCGAGAAGAGTGGTGCGCTTACCGGTACAGGGACAGGGGAAAGGGAAGATCCCGGTTGGAAGACCTGGAGAGTTAGAATCGCCGCGGACTGTAGCGGCTACAGTTCGCTTGAAACAAAAGCTGTCGCGGTTCGACCTGTAATTGGGGCTTTAGTTTCTGAGTGCGTGGTGATGGTACCAACAAGAGTGTGGCATGGTCGTCTCGTACACATGCACATACCCATGTGGCCGAACAGCCACTTAACCAGCTAATGCGATATTGCTTATACAAAGTCACAGCTAAGAAAGTTTTTCTGTGGAAATGAAGATATATTCCTTGTTGGTTTTTAAAATGCAGTTGATATATTTGTAAACATATAATTTCTAAATTTAAAATTTTGTGTTCATTTGTGATAAATAAAATTTTTTTTTTATCAGTAATCTAAAATATGAATTATGGTGCATGAGTGAGGCAGAAGAGAAAATTCCTTCTCCTAATATATACACCCAATAATGTCCTCATTATGTGCACTCAAAGACTTAATCTAATAAGTAAGGATAGGAAAGTTTTCATCTACACTTTAAGGTCAATAAATGCGATTTCCTGACGGTCGTGACAAACTAAAGGTCACTCTATCTGAAATGCAGAACATTGACTTTATGGGCCTAAGCATTTTCTCTCACATCCGTCCTACTGNCTAAAGGTCACTCTATCTGAAATGCAGAACATTGACTTTATGGGCCTAAGCATTTTCTCTCACATCCGTCCTACTGATGTTTGCTGCTTTCACCACGATTTTGGTTATCGCAATGCTCTTATTTAAAGAACAGGTTTTAATTTTCTTCAGAAAATATTAATAGTTTCTAATTGTTAAATTTCTACTATTTTCGTTTATACGAAAAATTAAAANTAATAGTTTCTAATTGTTAAATTTCTACTATTTTCGTTTATACGAAAAATTAAAATACTCATATGTTTCTTACACTCCCTAGAATAAAGAAAATTGTAAATAAATTTAGCAGCAAAAGGCACACTGTTGCGTAAACCACAAAATGTTAAGTTTTATCCTGCGCTGTGACTACTTCTAAATATTGTTCTTATAACACAAATTGATTTCTGCTGGTACCTTCTGATTTTATCAAAGCGTTTCATTAGCATTGCGAATTTCAGCGAAAATGTGTAGCCATATAATCCATTCGTCTGCCTGGGCCAGAAAAGAACTGTGGTGGAATACAACATTCTGCTTTATTAAAAACAGGAGACTTTCACATTTATCTTCATATACTTTCCGATTATTTACACAAAATTAATCAAAGAACATTTTAAAATGGCTCTTGAAAGTGTTCATATACATTTTCCGTGGCAAAGGGATTAAGGAACACCGAGCTTGGTTATAAAATGTATGGGGTAATTCTTAAACCAGACTGCATCGGACCAGAAAGTATTTAAAGGAGATAACTGCATTTGAAATTTGTAGATTATGGTTTTTCACCCATTTTTCGGTAAAATATCAAAGGAGTTGGTTATGGACTAATAATGGTTACTGGGTCTTATTACGGTATTAAACTCATCCAAAAAAGCATTTAATAGTTTTTTTTTTATTTTAGGGAACATCGAGAAATAAAATTAAGTTCCATTTGAATTAAAAAGTCTGAAAACAAGGCTCATCGGAACCAAGGTTTGTGTTTTACGTCCGATGGTTGTCTAGGAAGGCTGAAGACAGTTGTTTCTTCTAATTGCAGCTGGGAATCCTGAGTCAGTGTTCAGAGGTTGGCGAAGCATCAACGCTCCCATCTCCTCGCCAGTACGTCTTAGAGAGCACTTCCACGGACAACCCAATGACATACTTCGTTGATAAACTTAATTAGTGCGAGGTTTGAGATAGAACTTCAGCGCAGCGGCCACGTGACTGGCCCTAGACGTGTTGCGTCCTGGAACTCTGCCCACTGAACTACCGCGTTGGACGATGCATCAAGGCGGTTTACAATTTATAGGACCACACTAGACGCCTCACAATTTATCTTGTGTTTAACGCGGAAACATGCGTGACGCGCGTTTATAAATAGGTTTTGTGTGCTCCAACATTCGAGCACCTAAATTACAATTGGTTGTTAACTTTATTTAAAACGAAAAACAATTCGGAATACTATTTACATATTCTTGATGGTTGCAGTTTGGCTTATACGTTTGTGTTAGACATGTGCCAAAGTATACAGACCACTGTATACTATTTTAAAACACATTAAATTTCTAAAATATATACACGTCCTGTTGAACATGAGCACGGAAAAATTACTCTTTGGCATTTAGTTACCCTAAGAAAACTTCCTCTGCATTAAATTGTTCATATTAGCATTTTCGCTATTCAATAATGTTCGTGTAATCTATATTAAGGAACAGACTTGTGATTTGTTTAAAAATTCTACGTTAACCTTGAGCCAATGTTATCATCAATAGAAAATACGAGTTAGAAATTGTTGCATTTCGTTAGTTACGCTGATACCCGAGACATGATTTTGCGTTTTGTAACGAACGAAATACTTTAACAGGGAATGAGCCTGACAATATAATAGCCAAGATTTTAAGGAAATTTCTGCATCTTCTCGGTTGTTTCACAAGCAGCTACTAACATGATAAACTACAAATTCACAGAATTTCTAGCTAACTTAATTTACTTAAATTTTAGAGTGCAATAATTTTTTAAAGAAAACTTTTTTTACACGAAAGCAAAGTAACAAATGTTTACATTTGAGGTGTAATCGCAGTGAAAATGTTATTTACATTTGNCTTTTTTTACACGAAAGCAAAGTAACAAATGTTTACATTTGAGGTGTAATCGCAGTGAAAATGTTATTTACATTTGACGATATGTAGTGCATTATTTTCATGAGTGTGAAAACTTACGAAAAAGTGGAAAGAAAGAATCTTACTTCCTGCAACATGGGAAATTACACATATAGAGAGGGAAAGTGTCATGCTCATAGTATTAATTGATAACAGATAGAGCCTTCGTAACAGAGCTGTCACGGCATGGATTCGGGCTAAACTGCCCTCCCTTGATGTCTCAGGCCAGTACGCTACCTGGTACATTTCTGGAAATCCATGCCTCAAGTTAGGATTTGAATATAAATTATATTTACAACAGAAACTCAAGTACATAAGATTATATGGTACGTAGATGAAAGTAATCTTAATGTATTCATTACGGAAACAAGAGAGTAAATATTGCTCACATAGCCTAAATTATCTATACTTTATATGACTACAAAAATTTCATGATTATCTTCTCTTTATTGTTAGCTCAATCTTTCAGTTATAAATTGATGTATTTTAATTCCAAGAAAGCGTAAGGAAAAAATATGAACCATATTCCCAAGAATTTTTAACACTCATTAATTTATTTAGATAATTGCATAAATAATTTTACTTGTTCACAAGAGTGGTATAAAATAAAGAAGTCGGGCATAATTTATTTTAAAGGGGACACAGAGGGCACGGGGCACAGGCGCCAGGCCCCATTTATGTTCTATCATTCGAGTCATCCAACCGCCATATTGGATCCAGGTGACCTTTGATCTGGATTCATAAACTTGACCTTGACCCTGTTTCCGGGACCATAAATGACATTCAACCCAACAAGATTAAAACATTGTAGAAGTTATGAAATACTTTAAAAAAATTATAATGATTAAATTTTTTTTCAAAAATAAACTAATTATTAAAAAAATATAATTATGATATACATGTAGGAGGTCCGAGTTTGTATGACAGGTCCATCGACTAAGCTTACGACACGACCGGCTCTCACCAAGTCGACCAGTGTCCATCGCTTCAGCCATGTTAGATTTTGATGAACTTTACCTTAATCCTTGACCTTAAATGCCCTTTAAGGCAAATCATTTAAAAATCTATAAAATGTTCTAATAATGAAATACAAATATATTATAATTTTTTTTACATTTATTAAAAAACAACTATTAAAACCCTACTTTTTCCGGAGGTTCCACCACGACCAACTCATGCTTAATTTTCTATTAGTTTTTTAATCGGACAATTACTTGTATTTGCTCTACTCCTTTCATGCCATGCCATAAATACTGTCCATTTACATTTATTTATTTTTAGTATCATTCTCTAGAGCGCATTAGTTACTCATTTTTCAACCACCAGAGGTAATTTACTATCGACACGAGTGCTATCGACCTGTACCGAATGGTAACGAGGTCATGTAAATCGCCATATAATTTTTTTTTATTATTTTTTTNACGAGTGCTATCGACCTGTACCGAATGGTAACGAGGTCATGTAAATCGCCATATAATTTTTTTTTATTATTTTTTTTAATGAAAATATTCCTATTTATAATATTATTATAAAGAGTGTTTTTTTATAAAATAAATAAAAAGCTACATTTTTTTNAATGAAAATATTCCTATTTATAATATTATTATAAAGAGTGTTTTTTTATAAAATAAATAAAAAGCTACATTTTTTTAGACAAAATTTATTTAGTAAAGTAAAGCATCAGTAAACACATATATAAATTTATATCAATTGCAAACATTGGTGTTCACCACTCGATGTCCTCATCGTCGACCCATTTATTATAGTGGACTTGGAAATCCCATCACTTGACATGCGACCGTCCATTACGTCGTTTCTTAACCTTCTCGACCAAATACAGCTTAAGAAACTTTGTAGGCAGGCTCTCCTCGGTGTAGAAACCACTATGGATGGGACCATTATTGAGATGCTCGATAAAGTAGGTCCTTGGAGCATAGTTGCGTATACGTCAAACGCGAAAGAGTTCGGGGCTTTAAATCGCTGTAAATCCTTTCTCGAAGATGCCTTTCTGTTTGTAGATGCACACCAGGTCTCCAACCTTGGTTTAAGCTTGCTTGGATCCCTCCTTTTAACATTTGTGTACAAGGTTCGAAGCAGGGAGTCGTATTTCACATCTTCGGGGATTCATGCATGTGGTCGAGTGAACGGTAGAATTGTACTCGCGCACGTGTTTTGGGAGCATATCAAACCACTTTTAGTTGCCATTCGCAGCAAATTCCGCCACACCTTGCCTTCATAGTCCTCGTGAACCTCTCGAAGGTAGAAACTTTGAGACTGCTCTATGTGAAATAATAATTTGTGTTATGTTTCTTCATCAAGGCCTTGAATTTTGCATTGTAGAATTCCTTGGCCTGGTCGGTTTGTAGATTGGTCGTGGTTCGTCCTTCATGCAGCACATCAGTCATGGCCTAGGTGAGATCACGGGCATTCTTCGACTTTACAGGCCTGGCCCAGACGAATTTTATATATGCATCGATTACAGTCAACATGTAATTGTAGCCCTTGTTGACCCAAGCATACGGTATCATCTCGACGAGGTCGGCTTGAAATAGGTCGTTCATCCCACATATCACCACTTTGTGGCGACGGTAGTTGCGTCGCGCAGATGTAAGCAGTTCATTGGCGATTCCCAATCGCCACAAAACTGCTTAGCCTCCCTACCTCAGTTCTTCAATGATTGAAATTATCTCGTTAATTTCCAACGATAGTCATAGACTATCGATCAGCTAGTTCGGGTCGTCTTATAATATGTTCTCGGTGTTCTCTTCGTCGTCTAATTTCTTCAGAACTTTGCCACTTTTAAGTGCTAGGCCACTGCAGATATTTACAAGAATGTCGTACCTTTTCCTTGTGTCACAAATCTGCATGCTATCCATCGTCCCAATCTGTTTGTACATCATGATTACGCTTCTTCAGAGGCTGAACATTATCGTCGATTTCGGTCTTTACGACTATGGGTGCTCCATCGCTCTCCCTGAGCACTCTGAGACGATGAGTAATGGGCTTAAAAATTTCTTCATATATAAGATTGCTTGAAATTTTAGCCCTCTTGATGAGTAAATACTTTGAGCGAAGAGACAAAATCGTCCGATGTAAATTGCTAGCAATGTCCAACATTGTACTGAATTAAAATAGTTACTATTGCTCTGCTTATAGTTTAAGTCGTGCATCTCCACCAAAAGATTTTCTATTTTTCTCAGGTGTTCGCTACAGGCATCCAGTATGTCCCTGCTGTAGTTCTGAATATCTGTTTTGTGACGAGACGGGAAATCAAGGTAGTGAATGTTTGTTCTAAGGAATATTTATGTCCTTTCAGATTTTCTTCATTTTGTACAGATGCCACATTCAATCTGTCGGCAATTTGCCCTTTGAACACTCGTCACGTGCTCGTCCGTGGCCATCATATAGCGGACGAAGTCGGTCTTCACACTCTCCATCTTCGCCCCGAACTCGGACAGACAGTGGCGAAAGAATGTGTTTTGTTTAGTCAACATACTGCGCCGTTCCGAGATGATGGTATTACCAGTTTCGAGGACGAAATGTTTAGAAGCCATATTCTCGTATCGTTCGAGTTCACCAACATGTTGAATTATTATTCTTCTACCAGCATCGCAGGTTCCACCGTTTCTTGGTACGAGACAACCGCCACCTTCGTCTTTGTCAAGACGCAGCTTCAGTCTACTTTTCCCGAATTTCGATATGCTGTAATTCATTCTCGACAGTCGACGATGAACTGATCTAATCCAGGTAAGTGCCCCCCTTTATTAAGGGGTTAGTACTTAACGATCTTCAATAACCCATATTTTGTCTTTCCAGCACAATACACACAGACTCTTAAAATCTGATATGATAATGTCTGTATTTACATACTCTTCGTAAACATGCCTCAAAATTCATGTTATCCATGCGAAACAACACCAACAAGTATGCATTGTCATGGAGCAGCTGTTTGGGTATGCGCAAATAAGTCTGGCCGAGGTACACGCAGTTCACTTTTGCGTGCCTTCCCATGCTGAAGTACTCCTGGAAGCACTTTTGCTTCTCGCAGGCAATGTCATCAAAGACAAATATCGAGTTTGGCAATGCTTCACTTGGTGGCAAGACTGCATCATTATCGTTGCAAGGGAAATAGCACACATCATACACAGCTTGCAGTACTCGTTCCAGTCGTTTGTATTTAGGTTGCTGGAGCGATTTTGAATAAAGGGACATGTTCTTGAACTGAAGACCATTCTCTCCTTCTTGCAGGCTCAGTAAGATGCATGTTTCCCCACAACTTGATGGTCCAGCGATGATGCACCTCAATGTACTCAGAAATAGGCTTCCATGTCGTGATTCGTGGGAGATATCTTTATCTTCAGCATGATTGCGTAAGGGTAGAGTAACGTTTTCCTTGATAATGCATATTTTACCACTAGTATCTTGTGATGCATGTGATGCTGATTGTGGAGGATGTGAAACAGATGGCGTAATTGCGAAGTGATTGTGGAGGGCTTGTGGACCAGTAGAGCAGTTTTGATGCATGTGGAGATTTTTTGGAGCAATTGTGGAGCATTTGGAGCAGCTATGGAGCATGTGCAGCTATTGTACAGCGATTGTGGAGCTTGTAAAGCAGTTGTGGTGCATGTGGAGCTATTGTGGAGCGATTGCAGAGCATGCTGAGACTTGATATTATGAGTTAGCATTTGCACAGAACTGGTACTGCAAATTTTCGAATGTCTGTTTATATCATCAATCCGAGGAAACATTCGTTGACAATGTTTTCACTGAAATATCACACTTAAGGTTTTCATCCTGCAGGTAGTGTCTTAATGTTTGCGAAAATTCCGCAAAGCCGTAAATGCTTTAACGCAGAAGCGACAAAACAGATATATCATTATCACTTTAGGTTCGTACCGTTCCAAGTCTAGAATGAAACTAAAACAAAGAAGTACAAAAAAAGTGTATTGATATTTTTCTTTTCCAGTTCACCGCGATGTCTTGAAGAGGTAAGTCTGTAGCTGGAAGCGGCATAGTTGAAAGTTGATCAACAATCTAACGTTCGAGCTCCACAGTCCCAGTTACAAGTTCTGTGGGCAGGGAACGAAGATATCTAAAAGGCTGTTACGTGGTGCAAGCAGCACGACATCGCTTATACCCTAAATAAGAATATAGAAACTCAACACCAGACAGACAAGATACAGGGTCTTGAATTCTTGTCCTCCTTGTACCCCACTTTTGACATCAGTGATACAATTTTCTCAAAGTCAGTGGGCTGAACCAGGTTCGTTAAGAGATGGAGCTCCTAATTAAGTAAAAGATTTAATTATAATTTCCTAATAATATTTACATTAACTACAAACAAAATTTTCTCGACCCAAATTGTCACAATCAATTTACATCACTTGCCGTTTACAAGTAACGAACTAAATGAACTTAGCTTGCGATTGCGTCAAATAAATTAGTACATTTAAATAATAAAAAATAAGTTCTGACAGACAGTGTATCAAAACCTATTAAATTATTTTATAAATTATATGTCCAAAACTGACAGTTCCAATATTTACAACAAAATCCGTATTACATGATCATTCAGTCTCACATCAGTTAGTCCAGTTCCCACCAGTCTGCAATGTTCAAGAGTTCTCCGAGCGCCCTCAGGCACAGTAACCATCACTCGTCGGGTTTAATGCCATCTCGTCTTTTCACACCACAAACACATCGTCCGCCGTCGCCTCGTAATATCCCGTCGTTGTCTGTACCCTTCGCCGATGTCTCTCGCTGCACCACGCGTCGCTAGATTACCGCACTCAGCCAACTGGCTTCCACAAACAGACTACCGACCTGTGGACCACTGCTTTATTTATAGGATCGTGGGCCATCGCCCAGAATTTTTTCTAAATGCTGCGTTGCGCCGAGGTCCCCAGTTCCCAGAATATGCTTTCGCATCCTCTAAACTCGTCGGCTTTTCCAGAAGGGGTCGGAGGGGCTGTGATGCCATCCAGGTCACTGCTGTTAATCATTCCACCGGCTGCCAAGCGAGCGACGGGGCAGCAAACGGGTATCTTGAGGGAGGGGAGATTCGAGGTTGTGCCCCTTGCAAAGCAAGACCGTCCATGGTGCATCAGTGCGTAACACTATATAATTATATATAAATAACTAATTTCTTATTTGATACTGTTTGGCTGTTGCATAAATTTTCTGCATATTTGACTCTGCTTTAATATAATTTTTCTTGCTCGTAATTTGTAACCAACCACACGGATCTCAATTCACACGCTTCTATTTGTATTTCATATTTATTTCTTATTTTCTTGTTTTCAGTGCTATGCAGCAAGGCAGGTGACGTTATCGCTTTTTAATGTTATTAAGCTCTCCTTGTTTGTTTTTCTTCATAATATCTGACGTACTGTTACACAGAAATAGTTAAATGAGTTTAGACTATTATAAACTACTCTATATATCGCGTATTTTATGTTGCAGCATAAATATTAGAACTTGTTCCAATCATGTTGATTTCAGAAGAAAATATTGGTGGTGATTGTGACTGCAATAATTTGTTTCGTTCACGTGGGTAAAATTAAAACAACGGAACTCCTGTTTAAAAAAATATATTAACGAAGGATGAGGCGTGCAGATCTGAAGTAAACTCTAGGATAGTGGTAATTCTGAGCATATAATTGCTTAGTAATTAAAAAAATATGGACGAAATAAAATGCAGCACCAAACAACTTTGCGATATAGAGAAAAAAGCATTTCTTTACTATTATTATAAATTTAATAATAAATAAACATGATTTTCCTAACTTTCGAACTGTATGACATGAAGAAAATTGTCCGGCCACTGTGTATCTGGGGCATATCAGTCAAATAGATCCACTCTAACTTTCCTAGTTGAATCGAGAGTTTTGTCAGCGGTTTAGCTACCTATCATAAAATAAGTCTTTTTCTGACTTATTTCACAGGTACTGATTTAAAGTTAAGTTAATTGTAACAGTTTAGGAATGTCATTACGTGGAAGAGTTTGGCTGTGCTTACACCCACGAAAATATTATAGACACATGGCTTACTGAAAATAAATTTGAAGACCCGGTGTACACACAGCACCAATCGCTAATAAACTAGAGGGAATTAATACTGATACGGCGAGCAAAGTCGAAGGGTACGTATCAGTTATAGACTCTCAGTTTAAAGGGTGAAAAGCAGTATATGTTAGCGATGTTCCAAATGAAGTCTGAAAAAATTCGGGCTTAGCGGATAAAATAAACAAATTAAAATATCCATCAAATATAAATTACTTTATTTTGTTTAATACTGAGTGTGTACAGTGGTAAGAAAACGGATTCACATTTGGAACGACCCGAGTTCGTTTCCCTGTGTGGGAACCGGATTTTGGTTTTCCGAAATCACTCCTAGCAAATGAAGGGATAAGTCCTTACTATATAGGCAATGTGCTATTCCTTACGGGTATCTGCTGCTCCTCAAGTGACCTATCTGTTGACAAGCCGTTAAGCCCAGCCTACCTACCTATTGTTTGTGACACTCAATGAGGTGAGGTAGTGAAAGTATTTATTTGAAGGAAATCCATCTGGCAATGTAAAAACACCGCACAGGGCAATCTCAGAAGCTTGGACTAACGTATTTTTTTTTTTTCACAATGTCCTCCGTTGCTTGTTGAGATTTGTATATTTCATATTGTTAACACATAAAACTGATTCTGACAGATATTCACAGAAAATAAACCTTAGACCTACTAGATTACTTGATATACGTAGGTTGGATCAATTTTGTGGTGTAGACTTCCATATTCTTAAAGGATCAAAAAAAATATATAAATACTGAAATATTCTGTCTCTCTCGGACAAAGTGTGACAGTACATTCGCTTCTTGTTCCGGGTAGATCGGAGGCGACGCGTGTAGTAGCGGAAGGATTTCCTGAAGGAGATTGCCACGTGTCGCCACGGCGAAAGAAAAGGACGAAGGAACCCTCAGGTGAGTTGTGCTGCCGCAGGACCACGACAAGGAATGAGAACGAGGAAGAAGGGTGGTATAGAGAGAGAGAGAGAAATAAAGAGAGTGTGTCGCAATATAAATAAGAGCTCCTGGGAGAAGCGGGCAGCAGGCAGTTTGTTTACGACGTCGCCTAGCGGCGCCCCGAGGGGAGGGGAGCGGATGTGGAGGGCCCAGCCGGAAGTAAGGAGGGAGGACGAAATCGGTATCAGGAGTCGAGGTCGGTCATGTCCTTTCTTTACGAGCCGCCGCGCGCAGGTCCTCTATGGGCCGAGCGTCAGGGATGATTTGTCGGGCCGGGTAAAGGGCAGCCGCCGCCCATGCCAGGTCGTCTCGGGGGCCGAGGCGGTCTCGTCGGGACGACTCGCCCAGAGACGTCCCTGGGAACAGCCGGCTTCGGGCGTACACGTGGGCTTCTGCCTCCCTGCACGCGACGTATTTTTATTTATCGACGGCGCCGTTATCGACTACGCAAGAACCGCGCCCGGGGAAAAAAAAACGCTACGTGGATCTTCAACTCTCCCAGTAACGGAGGACATTAGCGTTAAGGTGGAGGTTTGCCGTTCATCTTGGATATTCTTTTTTACAGATCTTAGTAGTCAAACTTGATGACCGGAAATTAAAAATCAGAGTTTGACACGGCCTAGACGACCACTGGACAGAATTTAAGAAGTTTGTAAGCACAAAATTCTTTTTTTCTACTTTTACAAAAAAAATTCTTGGAAACCCAGTTGCGAAAAACATCTTTTGTAGAACTACAAACACTTTTATTGTAAAATGTGCAAAACGTATATATGTAATATAACAAATGATAGGCTTGTATTAACAATTTAAATTACTGACAAGTGGACATAAAATAATTTGTTTTCCTCTAAAACAAATGTGATGAATTAAGAACAGAGTATATTAATAACATTATCTAAAAATAAAATTCCCTGAAAAAAAAAAAANAAACAAATGTGATGAATTAAGAACAGAGTATATTAATAACATTATCTAAAAATAAAATTCCCTGAAAAAAAAAAAATACCATGTGCCAGCAGGTCGGCTAGAAGCCACATCACTTGCGTTATTATCCCACACTATTAACCNAAAAAAAAAAAATACCATGTGCCAGCAGGTCGGCTAGAAGCCACATCACTTGCGTTATTATCCCACACTATTAACCAGGGAATTCGAACAATTTTTTTGTCCTTAATATATTGGTAAATATCTACAGAAATAGTGAAGTTATTTTATCAAGAAGAACGCACTTATTTCATTTTAAGTGTTCTGTGTAGATATGAAATATTAACATTGTCATATAATTAGTTATTGCGTCGCGTATTATAAATTGTAGTCGTATAATTGACTTATTAAAATGTTAAGTTATACAAACATGCAATAAATTTATTTTTGCACGCAACTAACTTTACATGACTACTAGTTTTTGCACAAACAGCTATATACGGTTTTATGTTGTTGATTGTCCACCATTTTTCTTGAGCTCATGGATACGGGTCTGTATAGTAACAAACCCTTTTTGAAGTCTATTACAAACACGGCTCTTGTAGTTTTATAAACGAGTAATTTTAAAATATACATTTTTGTAATTTTTCCAAACACTTGTAAAGATTACAAACAATTTCTCGGTAAAAATTGCATTTTTAAGTGTCGTTTTACTTACATTCTTATTTCCCTATAAAAACACAAAACAATTTCAACAATAAGGGCACCTTTGATTACGGTAATATATTTTAAACTGTGTCGGCAGAAAAATGTATGATTTCGAAATAACTATTAGGATGTCCTCTGTGCCTTGAAATGTTTGGTTTACTTGTTGAATCTATAAATTTCGTTATAAAAGAACACGTGCAAATCAAATGTGGCAGCATCTCTCCCTCTTAAGGGCACCGTGGGACTGGACCTTCACCAAGAGTGGGTAAATACAGTTGTATAGTTTTCAGTTAAAAACTGTTTGACATATTTGAACTGTGTTTGCTTACGAGTAACGTTTAAGAAATTTTACATTTCGGAAAGGTACTCTACATTTTTTAATTTGCGTTTACAATGCGAATGTGGTTTCTAAATTGTGAAAAAGTTGTAAAACTTGTGTGGTGGGATTTGGGTGGAGGTGTTGAGAGCTCTTGAGAACCGAGCAGCGCCACAAGGCGGGTGTACGGGAGAACGCCGAGAAAACCCGCCAGCCAGTGGCATCGTCCGGTACAGTTTTCACATGCAAAAATCCGGGAGCGACCCCACCGGGAATCGAACCTGGTTTGCCTAGGAGGGAGGCGAGTAGTCTAACCACTACACTACCGCGACTCCGCTGAAACTTACAACCACCCGAGAGCGAATCAAACAAGATTAATGATAAACAAGCAAGCATTGTTTCGAAGTTACAGTCAAGTGCGCATTGTAACTTGGGCTGACATTGTTCTGAACTTGATGAACAAAAGTCGAACTCTCGAATAAAGCCAGGTACTTAGGCGGCGTGTTAGAACACAGGCAGGCAAAGGCATCTGTCTTAGACGTGTGGTTTTTATGGGTAAAGATTTTTGCGAAACTCGACAAAGGTAAACTGCGATAAGAAGAACTGAAGTGGAAATTACTCGAGAAATTCTAGTTTCAATATTCCTATAAAATAATCATAACTTTCCTTATATATCATTTCCTCATTTACCAATTCGTTACACCTTGTCAGTGACAACCGCAGGATGTAAAAATATCGCACAATTACTTCCAAATGTAGCTTTAGAAAACAGAAAAATTAATTCGCCACAAAGTAAGTCCACTGAGAATCCTCGTCGCCTGAACCAAATTTAAATAGATAAACGTGTATATGTTGCATTATTTTAAACGNTAAGTCCACTGAGAATCCTCGTCGCCTGAACCAAATTTAAATAGATAAACGTGTATATGTTGCATTATTTTAAACGCTTTATTATAAGAAGCGGCGTCGTTTAATTTGCACCCTATCGCCTGAGAACGTAAGAGGAAATAATTTTCTCTGCCTGGTGGTGCCGCACAGTTCGACTTTGGAAATATTTTACGGAGTTAGTTTCGTTCTTCAGTTGTTAGTTCAAATCCAATTTTCAAATTGTAAGAATATTAAGTACATTATTATAGTTTTTTATAATATTGTTTATTAAATGTAAACCTCCCTTGCAAAATTTGCATAAAATATATATTGTCGCAAACCAAAATGAGTATATAAAATGAGGATAAGAAAAAGACGTAATTGCAGTTAAAACAACCTTGGGGAGGAAACATATTTCGACTGTATATTAATAACATTGTTTGGCAAAAATATATGTTTACAGAGGTAAGCTGAAAATTGTAGACCATTTCATGATTTAGAACATCTCTGGTTATTGATTGAAACTTGTTTCCCACTTCTTTTAGTTTCTGCTCCTAAGTCCCAAATAATATGTTAGTTAAGCTAAACATTGTTTCTTAAACCAGCAATCTCGTCTTATTCAAATCTTGGGTGTATTTTTAACATGTCAATGTTCCTTCATATATATATATTTTGATATAATTATGCTTAAAACAACACGGAAAACAGGAACATGTACACATCACTACGTTAGAACACATTGCGGAAATTACACATTTCATTTCAAGTAACAACATTTTACCTTCACCAAGAATTTTAAGCAAATGTGAAATTTAGTGTAGCACCACTTAAAATCATTTGAAATGAATAACAATGATTAAAACCACCCACGACAGAATTGGTTTCATTCTGCACACTCTTGCAACTACCTACAAGAAGCGAATATAGTGTGATTATTTGGGTTTTATTTGATTGCTATATTATTTAACGCTTAATAACTTTCTTTTTTTGTTATAAATTAGATATTATAAATGTAGATTATAAACAGTGACGAGGAAAATTAAATATCTAAATATATATTTCAATAGTCCTCTCTCAACAAGATTATTTTTCACTCAAATTAGAAATACACAGAAATCTGAAATTAACTACGCCTATGATTTATTTATAAATATCCTTTTGTGTTTTCATTTAACCAGAATACTGAAGAAGTTTGTTCCAGCTCTTTTTAAATATACATTATATTTTTGTAGAGGAGACTGAAATGACAGGTTTTTTTAAATAGTGTAATGTTAGAACACCATGTGCTGTAAGTAAATGTTTGTCAGAATTATAAACGGTGCGGTATTTAAGCAAATTAACAGTTCCAACAGCAAATCACACTAAATGTGTGAGATCCGTTCTACAAAGTAATGAAACCATAGTAATACGTGGCACGATGAAACAAACTGCAGTGCCGTAATGATTTCTTGACAAAAGATTTCATATGCTTATTCAGTTATTATTTCGTTCTAGCGTAGTTCACTAGTAAAAAATTTGTCGTCATAGGTTCTGAACTAGCGTTAATGTGTTTCCTGAAACATAACTTAAATCAAATAGGTAAGAGCTGGGCCAACACTATGGTTTGACTATGAAACAAATAGGCACTTTGTCTTCAAAAAATTATAAAATATAAATTTTTAATAAAAATGTATAATCATTAAATTATACACGTGTGAATTTTTCTATCGGCATAATACACAATGCTTTATTCACCAATATTATGCAATTTTGATGTTCATGATTTTATGTTATTTTTATGGGTCACAAACATAAATAAATTTAAGAGAAAACACTTTTTGATTATGTAACACTTAACTGTAGGAATTTCTTACATAAAACCCGTAAAGAGGTAGGCACATAACAAAAGTAAACAATATGAGTATGTTCAGCTCCAGCTAACTTCAATTTCTCACAAACATCGAAATTTTATTTACGAGTAATCAATTTTAATACTACTAGAACATTCGCGATTAAAACTCAAAGCCGGTATCTCCCGACATTTACCGTCCAATTTTTCTACTCGACTACCAGAGAAATTGCGCGTAATAATGTTTTCAACAATCTCCGGAATTACGCGCGGCAAATTTTATTACCTGGAATAATGATGGGAACATTTGAACGCCGGTGCAGATAGTAGATGGTTGGAGGGGGTGGGATTGTAAATTGTAGAAAGAGAGATAGAGATAGAGAGAGAGAGAGGCGGCGATAGTTTATGGTCCACAGGGAGGCTAGAGAGGAGGATTGGTGAATAAGGAGAGAAAGNAGATGAGAATTTAAATTGGGCGCTGTTTCCTGCTCCGCGACTCCTTGAACGGCGACGTAATAACCGCTTTGTAGCCTGAGGTGCGGCGTTCGTAAACACGGTGAATAATTGCTGGACGTCTGCGGGAGCGCCATCGCGTCGTTTTGTGTTCCCACCCCGGCGCACTATTCCGCTTGATTGCGTTCCGCGCGGGGTAAACATTTCGTTTCGCAACTCCAGAATAACCGACCACTGCACACGGATTCTTGTGTTGTCTCACCATGAGCACGGAAAATTCACTTTGTTTCTGCTTACGCTTCCCCATGCGTGTTTCAGATCCACCAAGCTATCAACACCTTACCTTTACAAAAAAAAAAAACTGATATCGAATTTGATATTTTTTAACAAGTAATTTATGCCACTGTAATTTTCCACGTTTGATGACCATGCCTAAGCAACTATAGGATGGTCACGGTTAATTGAACACTTTTGGAATCAACATTGGAAATATGCCACTGCCCTTACATGCATATACCACTTTTGTGAAAACACGTTAGGTACATACGGCAAGTAAAGTTGGTAAACAAGGCAGAAAGTAGTTCCATGTAGTAAAATCGAATAANCCCGGCGCACTATTCCGCTTGATTGCGTTCCGCGCGGGGTAAACATTTCGTTTCGCAACTCCAGAATAACCGACCAGTGCACACGGATTCTTGTGTTGTCTCACAATGAGCACGGAAAATTCACTTTGTTTCTGCTTACGCTTCCCCATGCGTGTTTCAAATCCACCAAGCTATCAACACCTTACCTTTACAAAAAAAAAAACTGATATCGAATTTGATATTTTTTAACAAGTAATTTATGCCACTGTAATTTTCCACGTTTGATGACCATGCCTAAGCAACTATAGGATGGTCACGGTTAATTGAACACTTTTGAAATCAACATTGGAAATATGCCACTGCCCTTACATGCATATACCACTTTTGCGAACACGTTAGGTACATACGGCAAGTAAAGTTGGTAAACAAGGCAGAAAGTAGTTCCATGTAGTAAAATCGAATAANAAACACGTTAGGTACATACGGCAAGTAAAGTTGGTAAACAAGGCAGAAAGTAGTTCCATGTAGTAAAATCGAATAAAAACCTTAAGGCAAACTTTTGTGAATGCCGGATTTATGTATTTTGCTTTAAGGTTTTTTTTATCCATATAAATGTAAGAAACAGCTCTCTCTCTCTCTCTCTCTCTCTCTCTCGCTCTCTTTCTCTCTCTCTTTCTCTATGTATATATACACTCATATAATAATTTCACAGTTTACTTGACAAATGCATGAATAAAGTGATCAGACCCATTGCAATGCTAATTTTATATATTGCGGAATAATACAATATATGCATACAAGTCGCTCTTAATCAGGGCTTTCTAAATTGCTAATTTTACCGTGAACAACTTATATTCCGCTTAATTAATAAGGTGTATTTCTTAAAAACAAGATATTCGATGAGCAGCATATCAGCTATGACTGAACATGGTTAGTTCATTCGAAATAAAATAAGCTGGAGTAATTCATATGAAGGTTCGTAAGATTTTTAACATGAGAGTACCATTATAAGCAGTGATTGATTGACAAATTTAAACTCTCTAACCACACCGACGCCACATGAATATTCATACTTTAAGGTCCATGAGATGTTCCACACTAATTAAAATACAACATATGAAAAAACCCAAACACCGCTTTCTTTAGCCTTTCGAAGCAATTATATGATATAAATATTTGGCATAATTTATAGATTTTGTATATTTCTCACCTCCTACACAATGGTGTTCAATCCTTTTTTTTTCAGATGTTGAAATAATTTTCTAACTTCTGTTTAAAAAACATTATTCTGCAAATAAGTACTTGGAAAGATTTTGAAACAGATTTTCTTGTAAACGTATAATTTTATAAAGGCGTATCAAGGAAATAAACTCCAGACATTTTTTTAGGTCGGGGGGAAAAATTTCTAGAAATTATTTCATAGCAAAACTAAAATATACAGAAGAATTTTAGAATTGTCCCAAAAAAAACCCGCTTTATAATCTTTTGAAACCAAAATACTTGTTTTTACTGACAGATTGCCAGATTAACAATACTATACACGCGATAACTGTTTTTACGAATCTACGCATAAAACAAAAATTCCCTCACGTGACTAACATTGAAAATGTTTAAGTGTTAAAATATTAAGATGAGGAGATGAAACAGTTTCTGTGATTTTGAGTACCGAAATTACTCTGACGTTTTTGTACTTATTTTTTGTCTTTGTAAGAGAATGTGAGTATACACTTATTGCTTGGCACAATATTTACTATTCGGCGACTCATCACAGCATTTTGGGAGTAAATTACTTAAGAAATTAAAGGCAATAAAAATAATTTAATTTATGATGGGTTCTTATTTAATCTGGCNATAATTTAATTTATGATGGGTTCTTATTTAATCTGGCATACTAACCGGCCAAGCATATGTATTGCAGCAACTAAATGCAGCACTTGATAATTATATGATCCATCATGTAAATCTTGCATGCTGCGCTAAAGCGTAAAATATAAAAACCAAGGCTTGTTAAACTTTTGGCGTAAGCAATGACCAGACGAAACATCTTAAATACAATCATAAAAATTATATGAAGCATTAAATAAAGGTATATGGCACAAACAGGTAAATGGCATCTCATTTGTATATATCAAAATGCCATAGTCGTGGATTCAGTTTCGTGTGCGTATTTTAACGTTTTTTTTTAAATCCGATTTAACAAATTATTCAGCCTTATGTTGACAAACTGAATCGTTCTTACTGGTATATTTGACATCATTAATTACCTTGGAATAGCATTTCCCTGTAATCTGCATGAACACGCAAGAAAAGAGCTTTAATAATAATACAGTTAAAAGCTCTGTATGTACCCAGTTGTTCAGCAGTGCCTGTAAAGAAAGACTGTCATATTTATATCCGAAATAAACNCATACTAACCGGCCAAGCATATGTATTGCAGCAACTAAATGCAGCACTTGATAATTATATGATCCATCATGTAAATATTGCATGCTGCGCTAAAGCGTAAAATATAAAAACCAAGGTTTGTTAAACTTTTGGCGTAAGCAATGACCAGACGAAACATCCGAAATACAATCATAAAAATTATATGAAGCATTAAATAAAGGTATATGGCACAAACAGGTAAATTGCATCTCATTTGTATATATCAAAATGCCATAGTCGTGGATTCAGTTTCGTTTGCGTATTTTAACGTTTTTTTAAAATCCGATTTAACAAATTATTCAGCCTTATGTTGACAAACTGAATCGTTCTTACTGGTGTATTTGACATCATTAATTACCTTGGAATAGCATTTCCCTGTAATTTGCATGAACACGCAAGAAAAGAGCTTTAATAATAATACAGCTAAAAGCTCTGTATGTACCCAGTTGTTCAGCAGTGCCTGTAAAGAAAGACTGTCATATTTATATCCGAAATAAACNCTAAAAGCTCTGTATGTACCCAGTTGTTCAGCAGTGCCTGTAAAGAAAGACTGTCATATTTATATCCGAAATAAACTATAAAGGTTCATTATCTTTTCTTGCATTCCAATCCAATTCGTCAGAACATATTCTCCATGGTATTTATTTTTATTTTGTTTCATTTCCTGGTTTTCTCATTTTCTTTCTACCTCTTTTAGAGTCGTTTCTGTAAATTTTCTGCTAAATGAAATTTTCACATCTTCTCTTCAATTTTGTTTCTTCTCTGCGAAGTACATATAGCCAATCACCACATGGCGTTCCCTCAGATGTATGATAATATTCAGAATTTATTTTTGAATTTTAATGGCAATTGAAAGTTTATATTAATATTATGTGAACACTTTTAATTATTTTTTGTCATAATTTTTTCGCCATTATTTTTGTGAGTAGAATTATAAGGGCGTCTTTGGCGCATTGGTGTCTGACATCGGAGCTGTTCATGCTCTGTCATTCGGGTCGCCCATAGTACATTTTCCCCTCAAAAATTCCCGTTTTCCCCACAAAGATCACTGATTCCCCAGTTGCAAAACGAGCCCCAGAAAGGCATTTTTCGATACATCGGAAGGATTTGAGGGGCTCGCTTCTCGAGGGTAGAGCAGATAGCGGCCATATTGATTTTATAGTCATAGGGTATGCCAAATCGATACACGGGATCAATGATCTGAACCGGAGACGACCGTCAGCCATCATGGTTGCGTCAGTTATCTTGCCCACCATATTGGATCCAGGTGACATTGACCTTGACCCGTGACATNGTCAGCCATCATGGTTGCGTCAGTTATCTTGCCCACCATATTGGATCCAGGTGACATTGACCTTGACCCGTGACATAGACCCTATAACCGTGACCTTGCATGACCATGAAAAAAAAAACTCTGGAAAAACTGTAGAAATTGAATTAATTCCTAAAATTTAGCGAGCATATTACAATACTGACTATTACCACTATCTTGGATTCAGGTGACCTATATATTTGACTTTTACCTGGTGACCTTTGTCCTTAAAAACAAAAAACCAAAATTTTCGCAAAAAAAAAAAATCTGCTATAAGTTATTTTAAAACATTAACTTATCTGATTAAAATTAATTAAAAAGTTTTACAAAAATGTAANGTCAGCCATCATGGTTGCGTCAGTTATCTTGCCCACCATATTGGATCCAGGTGACATTGACCTTGACCCGTGACATTGACCCTATAACCGTGACCTTGCATGACCATGAAAAAAAAAACTCAGGAAAAACGGTAGAAATTTAATTAATTCCTAAAATTTAGCGAGCATATTACAATACTGATTATTACCACTATCTTGGATTCAGGTGACCTAGATATTTGACTTTTACCTGGTGACCTTTGCCCTTAAAAACAAAAAACCAAAATTTTTGCAAAAAGTTATAAAATCTGCTATAAGTTATTTTAAAACATTAACTTATCTGATTAAAATTAATTAAAAAGTTTTACAAAAATGTAATATATGAATGTTTTGGACTAGAGCGGACGAGGGACTGGAACCGACCAGCCACCATGTTATGTCACCCAACACCCATGTTAGACTCATGTAACCTTGACCTTGATAGTATAATAGTGACCTTGGATGACCTTTAAAACAAAAACGCGAGACAAAATGGTAACAATTAAATAAATTCTTAAATGTAAACGAGCAAAATACATCACTTACTACTAACGCCATCTTTGATCCATGTGACATTGACCTTTGACATAAATCCGGTGACCTTTGTCGTTGAACTAACAAATTGTGTAAAAAATTATAAAAAAAAGTGTAAGATATTTTAAAACATTAATAAAAATTAGTTTTTATTTTATTTTTTTATTTGATTTTAAAAACTTACATTTCCATAGGTATCCCACAGCACCACGCCCAGCAGACGACTGACCCCGTCCAATAAATTACATTGTATTAACATTCCCCTCCTTTACCCACTCACATTTGCTCATTCTGTCGAATGCACTGCACCGGCCTATTGGCTTTTTCGTTTGTAATTAATTTTGATTTTCAACATCTAGGTGATTCTAGTGTAGTACTAATCGATTAAGTCGCTAGATGTGCTGTCGATTTAGCCACAATGTTGGTTGTAGACCTTGACTCCAATGACATTAAATTCAAACACACGAGAAAAATCAAAGTCATAACAAATTCCAATTACTAGCTGGTCACATCAAGGTACCACACTGACTTACACTACTAATTAACGACTGACTGCACACAAGACTGACTCCACCCAAAACGAACTCTACCCAAGACTGGTACCTGACGAGATTGACTTAGCCTAAGACTAAATCCTGACGAGACTAGTTCCTGAAAAACTGGCTAGGCCAACCGACAAGTTCTACCTGCCATACAATCAAACAATGATGGAAAATATTGAAAAAAAAATCTCCAAATAAAAGTCTCATATTTTACCTATTTGCAGAAAATCTACACAGTATCTTTGCAAACATTTCTATCAGATATGTCCATACGAACATGTCAACTAACCTAGCCATTTGACTAAGCCAACCAACATGTTAAGAAACATTCCACAAATATATTCCCCTCATTTCATTCGTACGCCATAATGTACACGGAATATTTTAAACAACCCGAGTAAGTCATAATACCATAAATCGAACTATATCCCTCCAACTACATGCACTCACAAAAATTTGATTTGAAACAGGCTAACAAACACTACCAAATTAATAACTCTTTGAGAGAAGCAGAAAAAATTTGACGTGTGACGCATTAGGAGTATTAGAGCGGCGCTGTCCCACAACCACCCCCCACCTGCATAACCAGTGTAGGGACTTAGAGAGACACATGTCGATTCCAGTCACTGCAGGGAGAGGTCAAGCCGAGAAAGATGCGTCTGCCGGCTATTACACGTGTCGCTGATGCGTAGCCCTCACAGCCCCCACCCCCCACCATCACCCCCTACGCCTCTAGCAAGCCCGTGAGATCTGTTGAGCGCCGAGATATCACGAGAGTCAGGTGTATTTCACCGGAAATCAGAAAATACGCACCGAGAAACAGTTGAAAAGCTGGAAAGGGGTGCAGGGAACACCCTCCCCCTTAGTTAACCACCGGAAAATGTGGACACGCACCGCGGAGAAATAGCTGACAGAGTGAGCTATGGAAACTGTGTCACCTTCCCCCCCAAACTTCAGGAACCGGGCACGTTTTCTGAAATGCTTTGTTCTGTTTCCTACCACCGCCNGGTGTCACCTTCCCCCCCAAACTTCAGGAACCGGGCACGTTTTCTGAAATGCTTTGTTCTGTTTCCTACCACCGCCTTCCTCGCCCCAAAGAAGGCGGCACGTGCCGAAAATTAGGAAGGGAAGCTAGGGAACATATAAGCCTCTTTGCGGGAAGGTGGGAAGTTAGTCAATTATTACTGCACAGAGAGGCTAGAGGAATAATCAGTACACCATCGAGGAGATCAGTTGAAGATCGCCGCGCAGAGGGAGAGCAGCCGCTCCGCAGGCGGCCAGGGGCACATCGGACTGTCTGCCACGTCAGTACGTCAGTAGAGCAGTCCAGGGGAGACGACAACATACATGGGCCTTATCCAAGGCCGCCCACATCGCCAGAATTCATCCACAGCTGACATCATACCAGCACCAACAGCAGAGTAGTTAAGTATCCAGTCGCCGCCCAGAGAAGCCCCCCAACCCTCTTTCAAGATGTCGTCCACAGTTAATACGAGTTGCCAAAATAAAGTACCACATCTCGGAAGTGTTTCTGTATGTTGTTTTTGTTTAAACTCGAGACAATATATTTATCCAGTTAAGTGAAACGTCAAAATACTATCTAATTGAAATACCCGTCAACCTTCTAGGTACCTTATAGTCTATGCCTGGAGGAATTAACTCTGACTCTATAAGCCACCCAGTATTCCACAGTGGTGTAGCATCAAGTTTAATTAGTGCACAGCTGTGGAGCATCAAGTTAAATTGGCACACAACTGTGGGGCATTAGACTGCATTATAAATTAAACACACGATACTATTTTCATAAATTTTGGTTTACTTGCATGATTTATACATTATATCATTCTACTTATTTTAAACATTCCATCTTTACATTTATCAGAGCTCTGCAGATCACGGATAGTAGGCAACTGTCTCTTCTTACTAAACCTCGATTCTTCCGTTCATCGATGATTGAATATATCACAAAAAACTTGACAGATCCCCTTGATTTTGCAATTAAATCATATATCTAAGTCTATGAACAAGTTTATTCGGATCTGCGATAAATATGTAACTAGCGATATTGACGCCTTCTGCCTTCTTCACACAATTTCTCGAAGGAAACTAATTGGTGAAATGCGCGGGAACATCGAAATTATCATCATACTAAAAAAATGTAATGTATATAGTAAGCAAATAAATTAATATATATGTATATATATAATATCGTGTGTATAATTTCTTATACAGTCCCATCTGCTTCTCCCAAAGACATATAAATTCGGTAGTGCTTGAGAGTATGTCTTATATAAAATTTATTTGAGTGCATGCAGTAGGAGGGCTATATTTCAATTTATAGTATTATGCCTTACTCGGGTTGTTTAAAATGGACTGAGTATTATATGACAAACAAACGAAATTAGGGGAATAAATTTTAGTAATGTTTCGCAACTAGTTGATTGGACTGTTCAGTTGGCCTGGTAAAATGGCTTGGTAAGTAAGTATTATCCTTTGGTAAGGATGGCTCTGGTAAAAATGTTTTGCGAAGATTCTGCGAATAATTTCTGCGAAAATGCTTCCTATGAGACTCATATTAGGACACATTTTTCGATATTTTTCATTATAATTTTTTGTGCAGGAGGGTGGTATGGCAGATTAGTCTTGTTGGTCGGCCAAGCCAGTTTTGCAGGAACTGGTCTCGTCAGGAGTTAGTCTTGGGCTAAGTCAGTCTCGTCAGGTACATGTCATGGGTGGAGTAGGTCTTGAGTGAGGTCGGTCTTGTGAGCAGTCAGTCGTTTATTAGTAGTGTTGGTCGGTATGGTGCCTTGAGGTAACCAGCTAGCAATTGACAATTGCAAGGACTGTAATTTTTCTCGATGTTTCGATTTTTTTTTGTGATTGGGGTAAGTTCAAGGTCGATAACCAACATGGTAGCTAAATCGACAGCACAGCTGGCAACTAATACGACATGAAACACACTAGCATTCCTTGGTGTTGAAAATTAATACAAATGACAAACCAAAAAAACAATATAGCAGGTGGAGTGATTTTGGACAGAATGAGCAAAGCTGACTGAACAGGGGAGGGAAATATAAATAAAATGTGATTGATTGGAGGGAGATCAGTCGTCTGCTGGACGTGCTGCTGTGGGAGACATTCGATAATATAGGATTTTATAAATAATTCTGTAAAATATTATAAACAAATAATATTTAATTATATTTTTTAAAGTCATTTATAAACAATAAATTTTTTTTTGGGATATTTGACAAATTTTTTGGTTCAAGGTCAAAGGTCACCGGGTTAAGAATTAGGTTAGTTAAGGTCGCCAGTATCCATAATGGTGGTAACAGTCAGTAATATAATATACTCGCTGACTTATATGAATTAATTCAATTCTTACAATTTTTTTTCGAGTTTTTGTATTTAAGGTCATCCAACGTCACGGTTAAAGGGTGAAGGACATGGTTCAAGGTCATTTGGATCGAATATGGCGGACCAAATGGCTGACCTAAACAAGATTGTTGATGGTCGGCTATGTCTCCGATAATGAATCCCGTGTATCAATTTGGCATACTCTATGCCTATATAACCAATATGGCCGCCACTGCTCTGCCTTTAAGAAGTGAGTCTCCCATATCCTTTCGATGGATCGAAAAGTACCTTTCTGTGACTCGTTTTTGTTATTGGGGGATCGGTGTATTTTTAGGAAAAACAGGAAATTTTTATGGAGAAACGGAAACATTGAGGGAAAATTATTATTTTTGCGGGAAAAAAAGGAAATCTTGACGGAAAAATGGCCACCGAGAGACCGGAATAACAGGGCTTGAACAGCTCCGACATCAGACAAGGCCGATGCGCCGAAGTCGCCCTTATAATTGTACTTTTGTGGTTCCTGTGTTGTTCGTAATGTTGAATTATTTGGTTTTAAAATCTGACAAGGAATACGTTTTCCTGGTTGGTGTTTCAATGTGTTTTTTGTATTTGTTTTTAGTTTTTATTGTTTAGCTGTGCCTACTAATATTTTTATCGCTGTTTTTTTTCACTTGTGATGTGTTTTTTGTTTTGCACATTGTTTTATCTTATATTAGAGGGAATTGTGGGAACTTTCNTTTTTTTTCACTTGTGATGTGTTTTTTGTTTTGCACATTGTTTTATCTTATATTAGAGGGAATTGTGGGAACTTTCGTACATCGGGAACTGGGACTCGAGCCTCACAGCTGTTGGTGGTATGCCATTCCGGTCGGCCGGGGGCCATATTGGATCCATGTGACCTTGACATTTACATTTAACCTTGACTCCGGTAACCTTTGACATTTACCCCGGTAACCTTTGATCTTAAAAACCCCAAAAAAATAAATATTTATAAAATAATTTAAATTAATTAAATAAATTAATAAACAATTAATTTTCAAATAAAAAAACCTTTTTAAAGATTATTAAAAAAATTTAATTTAACAAATTATTTAAAAACTTACAATACCAAATTTCCTCACGCAGAGCATTCAACTAACAGACGAGTGACTCTCGCCAATTGCTATTTGCTCTTCAGTCGGTAGGCCTCAAATCCCACCACTCGCCCTTCCAATATATTTAATTTCCCAATTGCCCCATTCCCATCTGCAATTACTCACCTTTGTTGTACNCCACCACTCGCCCTTCCAATATATTTAATTTCCCAATTGCCCCATTCCCATCTGCAATTACTCACCTTTGTTGTACAAATTAGTCACGTGCGCACCATCCCCTTTCAATATATATATAATTACCCAAATACCTCACCCCTTCCAACCACTCGTCATTGCTCATTCCGTCGTATGCAGCCATCTCAGTTGGTTTTTCGTTTGTCATTTTTTATACATTGCTGGAGGTGGCCATCTTGGATTCCATATGTTTACATTTTCAACACCTAGGATGCTCTAATGTATTCATTACCAAATTACCCGCCAGGTAGTGCTAACCTCAATTTAGCCACCAGTTGAGCTGACGTTCTCTCTTATCAATGCTCAAGTTGCCATATAATTTTTTTCGTTTGTCATTTCTTTATATTTTTAACACCTTGGTGGTGCTAGTGTATTAGTTACCGATTTTGTCTCCAGGCGAGCTGTCTATTTATCCACCAGGCAGCAGTCATATTTGTTAATGCTTTAGTGTAGGTGGTGATGTCGGCACCCTCCATAATGGTTTTTATTTTCAACAGATAGATGGGGTTGATTTCTCGATTTCACTGCCAGGTGAGATGCCGGTACCCTCTCAGTCTGTCGATTCAGTAGCAAAGTAAGCTGTCGGCACTCACATTTGTTTCATAGACATAAAAAACATAAAACTTTTCATCCTATTTAAAAATTATTATACCAATCAGCAAAACACTTACCAGCATAATCCATTTAATCAATTACTTTTTATATTAAAAACCTAAATTAGGACCGATCAAAACATTTTTAATTTTAATGCTAATTAAATTNCCCACCACTCGCCCTTCCAATATATTTCATTTCCCAATTGCCCCATTCCCATCTGCAATTACTCACCTTTGTTGTACCAATTAGTCACGTGCGCACCATCCCCTTTCAATATATATATAATTACCCAAATACCTCACCCCTTCCAACCAGTCGTCATTGCTCATTCCGTCGTATGCAGCCATCTCAGTTGGTTTTTCGTTTGTCATTTTTTATGCATTGCTGGAGGTGGCCATCTTGGATTTCATATGTTTACATTTTCAACACCTAGGAGGCTCTAATGTATTCATTACCAAATTACCCGCCAGGCAGTGCTAACTTCAATTTAGCCACCAGTTGAGCTGACGTTCTCTCTTACCTATGCTCAAATTGCCATAATATTTTTTTCATTTGTCATTTCTTTATATTTTTAACACCTTGGTGGTGCTAGTGTATTAGTTACTGATTTTGTCTCCAGGCGAGCTGTCTATTTATCCACCAGGCAGCAGTAATATTTGTTAATGCTTTAGTGTAGGTGGTGATGTCGGCACCCTCCATAATGGTTTTTATTTTCAACACATAGATGGGGTTTATTTCTCGATTTCACTGCCAGGTGAGATGCCGGTACCCTCTCAGTCTGTCGATTCAGTAGCAAAGTAAGCTGTCGGCACTCACATTTGTTTCATAGACATAAAAAACATTAAACTTTTCATCCTATTTAAAAATTAATATACCAATCAGCAAAACACTTACCAGCATAATCAATTTAAGCAATTACTTTTTATATTAAAAACCTCAATTAGGACCGATCAAAATCATTTTTAATTTTAATGCTAATTAAATAACCGTTGAAATTAAGTATTTATTCTGTTACTTCACACCACATCACTTTAGTCCCAACAATTATTTACCTTCGCTTAATTCATTTCCACAGTCTCTCTTGTTTTCAGCATTTTCCGCCAGAGCGTGCTGGTGCGGGCAAAGACTATAATGCGAACAATGCTTACCCTAGGCACAGTTTCTTGTCTGATGCCAGAGGTGACAGATCGCTCTATCAACCCTCGCCTTTTAGCATTCTGACTGGTAAGTTGAGATATTAATTAACATCATGTCGCAGGAAATTTCCAAGCATGCACGTAATACGCATATATTTTCCCGCGAAATAAAACGTTTGCTCAAATTTGGAGTATCGTTTTGGGCCTGCTAGTCTCATAAACTACGGTACTAAAATTTCCCGGTTTTTTAAATTATATATTTGCCACTTATTGAATTTGCTACTGTAACGCTCACTTCGTTTGCATTCAACAAATGTACTGAAAGACACGAAAAGTATGAAAGTTCGAATAATGCAGATCGTGTTACATATACGCGTTGTAAACGTGATATGGCATTTCATATGCGCGATAACTTGCAGATGCGTGCAAAAACCTGCGTAGCTGTAGGACCTTCCCATGCCATAAACCGTCGTTTACAGTCTCCTTAAAAGCAGGGTGTGAGAGTACTTCCCACAAAACCAAGGGTTGAGAATGAGCATCCACCATCGTGCCACCAACCATCGCGTCCAAAAATGGTTGCAGGATCCGGGCTGGTTAATGACAATGGCTTCGTGTAGGCCCAAAACTGCATTCGATCAGAGTCTAAAGATCTACGCCCCCATATTTGCACATGTTAAGCTCGAATAAGGGAAAACATCGCTGTTGGCTCTCCACATTAACACACCACCAATAGAGTTTAGTATATCGCTCGAATGCAGCTAAGCAAAACTGACCGAATATAACGAAAGGAAGGTATTCGAATCGAAAGGAAAGCTGACGAATATACTGTACAACTTCACACTGGAAATATACATCACGAGAAAGAAGCATACAAAGACCGTGTTTTGATGTAAATGTTAATGAAAAATCAATCACCGATTGCCCTTTTCTCTCTTAAGAACATGTTATGTTAGAAAAAATCATGTGGAGTGTGCACATTCGTTATGCATCATTCTTTAAAGTAAGCATGCCTCGGAAAACGCAATAACAGAGTTAAAATGACTTCGCTACCCCCGCGGTATGCGATATGCACAGTGAAGGATCCTATGCATTCCCGCACACCAAGGCATAGACGCTCATCATAAAAAATAATTTCCCCCCAATTTTAAAATTAGTACGTTAAGAAATTTATGGAGCAGGAAAAAATATCCATATGGTTACTCCATGTGCAGCGATATTTCTAGCTCCCAATGTCCGGATATAGAATTATTTATACACGGAAATAATAAAGAAACAGTCAGTTTTGCAAGGAAAAAATTATATACCGTGAAAAGACGCTAGAGCAGAGGTTCACCCGGCAAAATTACAAAATCATAAAAAGCTGTGTTACCTTCGGCAAAAAGAATTACTGTATTTGCATACATTCGCATACGCTCGCTCATTGAGGGATATATCTGATCCACGGTAAAACACCACTGTCCTCCACGGCAGAGTCACAACACACTGCTACGTGACTTAAGCCGAATGAAAAGTCAAATGCGAACATGTGTATGAATATGTGCTGCCTCTAATCCAGCATGTGTCAAAAGTATTCACTCTTTATGAATTACGCCAACTAAAACAGAGTTTTATTCTCGAGATACTACTCCAACATTTAGATTTATAGCACAATACGAATTCCAGCAAAGATACCAGCATACAGCTCTAATTTACTACCCGTTAACCTCGTCAAGACATACAGGGAACGACTTCAGAAGGCCAAAAAATTTTGAGCATATTACAGCCAGTACATTACGGAGGCAATTGGATTTAAGAGTTATTTTAATTCCTTTATAATGCTAAAAAATATGTTCAAATAAATAATTTTTTTATAAATTAATGCTGGTTAAAACTCCACCTCTGGTTTTTTTTTTTAAATCAAATGTGAAATTTTATTTTTATTTCCGGTAATACTGTAACAATAAAATATATGGAAAAAAAATGCTACATTCTCCACTTGCTCATACGTCAAACACGCACACAAAGAGGTCGAAATATCCCAATTTGCAGGCGAGAATTAAAAAACTGTTAAGACAAAAGCGTACTTAAAGAAATGGACACGAGTCCCATTACAGAAGTAAACGAGAGACACGTGCAGTCGTAATGTGAGCTCGCGCATACGTCTAGCCGCGCTGCACCAGGTGTTAAATTGAACATTGCCCTACGGCACTGTCCACTGGAGAGCTGAGTGTTCGTTTGTTTTGGTTTTTTGTGGTTGATTTTTGAGCCAGAAAGGGGAGGGGTGGGGTTCTGGTAGCTCCGGCAGCATTTTTTTTTCTCACACAAGCCAACTTCAATATATAGGACTATAAACACAGATCTCTGCACGCACAGATAAACACCAAGGAGACCCATATTCAGGTGGACCCGGGTTCGATTGTCGACTCGTCTGGCCCGAAATTATTTTTTAAACATCACTCCAGGTGAATGTTGGAGTGATATCTTGGCAGAGTCCTTACATTTTCCCGTTTGCCCTAGCAACTAGCTCAGTCTCAAAATAGTACAAAATTCCCTTTTATTATTATTTTAGCATGCACACCACCTAGAAAATGTTATCTTACACAACTATTTTACGAGTATCGAATATACAGTCACTTATAAAACAATTTTTTGTTGATATTATTATATACATATTCGTATTTTTTTGACAAGGAAACAACTTTTTCTTACTATCTATCTGTGGCGTTGTAAAATGTTTTTTTAGTTTTTTCTTGCTGAGTTCTGTGTGTGTGTGCGTTTTTAATTTAGTCTCATGGTTGGGAGTGGACACAGTCCAACCACACCGTCTTATTTATATTCAGAGCATAGTACAAACATAATAATATACATTAATTTTGGTGAAATATCAGTGAATATGATACAAATAATAATATTAATGGAAAATGCATACAGTAAACGAATTGTTTACGAGGCTATGATAAACAAGGGCACGTTTCATCATTAGCATTTAACCTTAAAGGCCATCTGTACTGAAATATTTTGTAGAAGTAATTTCTACGTAATTAATTTTTCATAGGTAACTGTGACGTCGCTCCAATGTCATAAATTAAAGAGGCAACTTATTCATTGTAATTTTTTTAGTTACGTTCTGATCCGACTAAGGTAGGACGCTGATTTTCATTGATTAATTCAGAATTAAAAGGCTATCTATAGCTGTACCATCGACTGGAAACTATTTTAATGTTTTTTCTTTCGGGTTCCATGCTCTATCTAACGACATTAAACAAGCACAAGAAACAAATTCGCTGATACCGTAACCAAAGAAATAAGTATATACTGGAGGTATCTGGCGTCGTATTAAGAGTTGTTCAAATATCTCTCTTTTAGCGAATTTCAAAAACATGTAATCAAGAACGCAATTGAAAAAAAATACAGGGTTGGTTTAGTTGACTACATCCACTCATTCGCAAGAAATACGGATTACCCTGAAGGTGCCAGCGCAGGGCACGTGAGTGGGTGCACACGCAGCTAATGAAAGTAAGTACACAGAGAGCACGAAAATATCGTGTTGCATCAAGCACGTAATGCAAGGGACCAACACTTGCAGGGTGCACTTAGTATGGGCGTTGGGGTAACCAAAGCACGGAGACAAATGGCGAAAGAGTTATCGGATGTTCTCCTGAGGATCATCTTGCCAGAGCTTGCGCAACTGACCCTCTTAATCCACTCTATTTGCATCTGGACGANGATGTTCTCCTGAGGATCATCTTGCCAGAGCTTGCGCAACTGACCCTCTTAATCCACTCTATTTGCATCTGGACGAATTTGCCGTCCAATCTGGTCCCAAACGTTCTCAGTGGGTGAGAGGTCAGGGGACCTTGCTGGCCATATAAGCATTTCTGCGTCACGAAGGCAGGTCAGAGATACCCGGATGGTGCACAGATACGTCTGTAGAGTGCTTGCGGCCTGTCGCACGATGAAACGGTCCATCCTGGTCCACCGGGGTCGACCGGGGTTTTCTTACCGGGTGTGTGCACTTTCGACTCACCAAAATGTTTTGTGGATTTCATGCATTACTACAACAGTCTTTCTCTAAAGGCGTTGGGAGCCATGGTTGTGTTATGGTTAGACAAATTGCCTTCCCCCTAGACGAATGGGGTACAATTCCCAACAGAGTCACTCCCGGATTCTCGCATGTGGGAATCGTGCTGGTGGGTTTTCTCGGGGTTCTACCGTTTCCCCTCCCCTTAATTCCGTGGTAGTTCCATACTCACCTCTCTTCAGTCTCATCGGCTATCAAGAGCTCCATGTTCAAAGCCGCCCAAATGTTTCCACTCACTCACATTTACAGGCACTGCTGTACCACTGGGTACATACGGAACTCTTAATTGAATAAATATGTGAAGCATATTTTTTAGTGTGCGTGTTTATGCAGAGGACATGAAAATTATATGATTAGCTAAGCGATGATGCCAAACACTCCAGTAAGAATGATTCAAATNGTTTATGCAGAGGACATGAAAATTATATGATTAGCTAAGCGATGATGCCAAACACTCCAGTAAGAATGATTCAAATTGTCAACATAAAACAACATAATTGATTAAAGCGGACTCTCCTGACTAATCCTCAATTTACGTATATAAGAAACAATATTTTTAAATTACATACGGTCAATCCAAAGTTACGTCGGTAAATAGATGGTANCGGTCAATCCAAAGTTACGTCGGTAAATAGATGGTTAAATTTTTTATTACCTGTGAGAATTTTTGTTGTTCATAAGTTTATATGTTTTAGTCATCCACTCAGTCTCTAACATAAACTTAATTTGTCAACTAATAGCATGATGTTTTTATAAACCTATAAATTGAGAACCCACCGCCTATATTTCTGAGTAACTTGCCCTTCAAATATATATTGCTTATTTTTATGACAGAATCTGGCGAATTATTGGAAGTGGACCGTATTGTGCTAGTCCTTATTAAATATCTTGCACGTTAATTGAATGGTAATTGGAAAAAAACTGAGAGTTGGGGAAGGAGATCCAAAAATACATAAATGTATATGATGTAGCATAAAATCAAATTAAGCTTTTCCGATCGAAATTTTTTTGTGTTATTTAATTGGTCTTCGATTTGATTGCATTTGAATTTAAACCTAATTTTTTTGTTTATTTATTGAATTTTTAGTCAACGTCGTATATAGTGGTCGTAAAGAAGATTTATGGAACAAATAAACATATATTAAAACCTACGACCTCCCAGAGATTTTAATGTAAACACTGTCCTCTGAGTTTTAGAACGGTTGCACTTATGATTGCAAAGTATTGGATTATGTATTTAAAGAAAGAATGACTGGTCAAAACACAAAAGATTATATATTCAATTAATTCGGCATTTGAACTTTCCGAATCAAATTAAGCAAATAGTTACAAGTAATAGAGTTATACAACCCACTTAACAATTAAACAATTCCCACTTTACAAAATAACACAAGTTTTTAATGGCGTTTTATTACGCCTAGTAACATTGAAATGAATACTTAACAATAACTGATATGAGTTTCTGTAATATTTTTGGGAAAAGATATTTCTTCAGATTCTTTAAAAGTGTTGCACTATTCTATCATGTAACTTATTTTAGTAAAATTAGTATAACAAAAATGAAGGTTTAAAGTTTATCCTTGCTTGCAACTGCACATTTTGTAACGTATAAATTCACGGAAATGTGTACTCTAATGCCAGCGAATTACGAAAAGTAGTTCCATGCAGTGCAATGCATTAATATTAAAATCGTAGGGTTTGAATTGGTTGCGAAGTTTTCTGCCATGCTTGTGTTTTATACACTTTAGAGTAAGAAATACGGAAACAGGAATATACCTTAGATGATAGCATTGTTGAGACAGTGTTGCTTGCTTCACGAACGGCTATTAAATAATCATAAGATAAAGGTGAAAGTTAATTTTACACTTTGAAAATGTAGATATATTTTAAGGGAAAATCTCGTGATGAAGCAGGACATTGAGAAGTACATAATTTATCGTGGAACAACTTACATCATGTCGCTTACCCTTCTATATGTACTACAAGAAAAGTATGTCAACCATTTTTGTGTTTTCACCTAGAATTTTAACATTTATATGATTTAAAGTGTTTTTGTTAGTTTACAATTGATGCTGTAAGATATATATTTTTTTAATTAACATGCTTGAGCAAGGAAACAGTTTTAAACTACGTACTACCTTTCCCAAGGTTAAAGTACGAAATCTATTTTACACGCCCTGAGGATTTGCTTTAGCATTTATTCTTTTCATGCAAGAGATTCTTTGTGTATCTGGGACCGAGCAATACAAAAATAGTTTACCCTCTTCGCAGTTAATTCAATAGTGTTAAAATTAACGTTATCAAGAAACCGAATACTTTATTGATGAGTTGAAAAAGTGAAAATTTTGTGGAATGTTAACATGTTACTCTAATGCCTTTTGAAATTCGTAAATGGATAAAACAAAAAAAAACTGCAACAAATTCAGTGTGCATTAATTTAACCATTGCACTTCTAAAACGTCAAGTTATAAAATTCCTTTTACTAAATTTCTGAAGTTTTACTTAGAGCACGCCTTTTAATGTCTATTTTAAAATAAATGCATGTAGGTATGGGCAGAGATAATTCAAATAATCAAGATAATTAACAAATTATTTTATTAAGCGTTTATGAACTTTGAACAACCTACGCAGACTGTTGTTTGATTGTACTAGGGCGAGATATTAGCAAATGAAGTGCTTCAATTGGCCCCTTTTATTTTACACTAGGAACACTTAAAATAAGTTAAGTCTTGCTGGTGTATCATTACAGAATATTCAAAGTTCTCTAACCGGAAACGCACATTCTAAAAAGTTTGTTATGTACGTAATGCGCTATTCGTTAGTTATAAAAATAAAACAAAAAATGCAAAACCAAAAATCCGGTAAAATTTGTTCCGTTATCTGTGATATATCATGAATTTAACTAATTATTGCAGGTTTCGTTTGTACTTTCTACAAGGTATTGTATCGATATTGCCTTTGCACTACGTGGAACTTCATTTGTACCTTATCGGTGCAAATACTTTTGTAGCAAAATATAATTAAGTGTCCCTTATTTTATAACATTTTAACGTTATATAATTTTTAATATTTTACAGCCCTCTTTCTACTTTAATTCTTGGAAAGCAAAAGTCTTTAATTATTATGAAGTAATCATATGCTACGATGCTAACACACAACGAATTTTTACGATTAAAATAACATTTAAACCATGAAATCCATAACCAAAGGAAAAAGGAATGAAGAAAATTGGAACCACAGCCAAAAAGACTATATAATGCTAAAACTTTAGAAAGCAATTTAGACTCAACATTAATTATAAATTTAATGGAAAACGATGCGCTTAAATTTTTATTCAACAAAAAGAAATTTCTAGTCGTGAACACAAACACATTCTAAATAAAATATTCCAGTGTGGCGAACGATCTTTTTTATGTGTTTCATATCGTCTCACACGCTTACTTATAGTAAAACTTTGGCCTGGATCCTACTTAGTTTCGTTTCATGATCCGTTAGAATGGAATATCCTATTTCTGTTCCTGTTTTAAACAGTTGTGAGCGTCGATCGAGATATGTCCATTCGGAAATCTTTACGTTATTTTTAATTCTCTTCTGAGTNTTTTAAACAGTTGTGAGCGTCGATCGAGATATGTCCATTCGGAAATCTTTACGTTATTTTTAATTCTCTTCTGAGTTAAATTTTACCATAAATAATTTATAAGGAAAGACACTCCAACGGGTTTAAACAACAATCTTACGCCTAAAGTTAACAAAAGGAAAAACTATTATTATTATTTTATGCTATAAAATGTTGAAATAAACAACTAATGAACTACTTAATGTACGATTCTAACATAGATTAAAGATGAAATAGACTAATTATGTATAAAAGGATTAACCGGGTTTCATAGAGCGTTCGAACGGGAGCAAAAAGTCAAACTCATTAGTTAATTCTGCAGTAGCCGCGTGGGCTTTACAAACACAGGCGCGTGGCCTACACTTCTAGACCATTTGTTTATCCAACTTCCTTCACTATTTGGTACTAGTGTTATACGGAAAGACCGAAATGAACATGTTACGATCTGAGAGACACACAAAAACACATTTAAGAATTAAATTCAATTATACCAATCATAAAATATTTACAAACAAACATTTTAATTTTAAAAGAGAGTTTAAAATAAATCTATAAGTATTAATAGCTATACGTGTTCATAAAAGTTTATAACTGCGGATGTCCCATTAGAAACACTTATCGCAATTATATATATAGTATTTGTACCAGAATAAGAAGTGGTTAATGCAGTAAAGATTCTGGAAGAAACATTTTTTTCAAAGAATACTGGCTCTTAAATAATCGCAATAACAATCAGTAGGTGCTATTTGCATTGTTTACGACTTATTCTTGTGTAAAACATGTAAGTTAAAATCTATGCGTTATTCTGTCACGGAACAAAGATCACACAACTGGCTCTCGTATGTTGTTTATAAACACATGTGTGGCATTTCGTAGACCATGTTCTCCCTGATTTATTTTGCATTATCGTGCAGACATTGAAGAGACATACGTAGTTAAGATTCTGCCAGTCTCTGTCACGCTCAATGCCACATTTTCACTCGTTCTGATGGTTCATGAAATCTGGGTAATTTCTGATCTGTGCCTTATTTGTGGTTTTATGGGATCCAATACCAGTTTTTCCAGGAAACACCTTTCCATGGACTTATTTTTTGGGTTCGTTTTGTAGGCAAACAAAGCGCTATTTGCACATATATTCATTATTTCGTAAAACACTACCATCGGCCAATGTCGCGTATTCCTGGCTAATCTTATCTACTCGGCCTACACGAATTTTGGTTCTGTAGTAATATGTGTAAATTTCTGGCATTCTTGCATCTTCCACGTAGAATCAATTTTGTCACCTTGATGCACACTAGAAATTAGCATCACAGATTAATTTTTCTTTGGCCAGTAGGATAGCAGAGTAAATTCATCTTGAAATCTCATGACTTAATATTATTCTTTTCTGGTTTTACTGGCATAAAATTAATATGGCAAGCAGTACACGGCGTGGAAACCGAACCATAACACAGATGCCCGATGTGTATAGACCTCAAAACAAATTTCAATGAATTTGTAAAAAAAAAATTGAAACTCGGTGTGTGCATGGGAACCTAATATTTTTTAATATAACAAAAAATATGTAGTGAATTTTTTTTTTTTGCAAAATTCAAGTTTTTCCCTTACTAGAATGGTACACCATGAAGAAGATTGCCTCGTACAGTGATAAATACAAGAAAACCTAAGTTTTTTTTTTACCGCCGTGTCCAAGGCAGCAGTTCGACCGCGGCATGCAACAGACGTTCAACCTACAGACGTACGAAACCCATGGACTAAGAAGGTACGAGGGGAATATTCCGTACGAGGAAATTCCGGCAATGCTGAACTCTGCCATAGTTCCCTATTGTCCTGTGTATGTGTTTGGAAGACAACAAGAGTCGGCGATTCGCAATGCGTGCCCCAACGGAACGAACATTGTAGACCTTCACAAGCATTGCCGCTGCCCACCGGTTCTATAGCTCATTGAGACGTACGCCATAAGATTTCCAGAGTGAAAATATCAAAGAAAATCCTGTGCCCCGTGCAACGCCGAAGCCCCAAGATTATGGAGTTATGATAACACGTGGTACATTAAAAAAAATACTATGAGGAACCAATTGTACTTTAAAATAATATATTATAGTTCTAAGGGTCTTTAAAGACTCAGAGAAGGAACATGTGTAAAAGTAAAATAATCCTTGTACTATGCAGAATAATAATATTAATATTGCAATGTGTGTGCATATATAAATGTGTTTAAAACAAAAAAAAAGATTTTTATTTTATCTGGAGTTATGTACTGCTCTCGTTAGTTTTTAAATTACACTCTTGGTAAAGAAAAAAAAATTAGTATATAATTTTTGTTATATTTGAAAGAAAATAAAATATTTAGTACATTAGTTTTGTTATAATTTAAAGAAAAAATATTCAAAGAGGCTCTAGCCGTCTCTATGATAACGTATATACATATTTTACGTGTATGAACATAAATATATATTTAAAAATTAAGGATATGGAAAAATATGATTTGTCGTTTACGGATGTCATATGCTGCTTTATATAAAGTAATCATGGCTCGAAAAACACAGAAACAGAGTTTAAAACATTTTGCTAACCCTCATATTATACGATACGCACAGTGAAGGAACCCATGCATTCCCAGTAACCCAGGAATAGACGCTCATCGTAAAAAACACGTCCTCCTAAGTTTAAAATGAGTACATTAGGAAATTTAGGCAGTGAGAACAAAATACCCGTATGGTTACTCCACGTTCAGCATTTTATCTAGCACCCGATGTAATCATGTAGAACTGTTTATACGAATAAATAACGCACATATAGTAGGTTTTGTGGGAAAAAATTATATACCGTCAACAGTACCTTCGGGAAAAAATTTCTGTATTTTCATACAAACGTGTGCACTCGCTTCGTAAGAGATATATCTGAACAGCGGTTGAACACCCCTTCCTACCCCTTCAGAATCCCAACACACTGCTTTAGACTTCAACTGACTGAAAAGTGACAAGTAAACATGTGTATAGATACATGTGCGGCCTCTTATCCAGGAGGTGCCAATAGTATTAACTCTTTATGAATTACGCGAACTGAAACATAGCTTCATTCCCGATATGCTAGACCACCATGCATATTTATACCACAACACGAATTCCAGAAAAGACACGTGCATACAGCTATCATTCACCACCCTTCAACCTCGTCTAGACAATTAGGAAAGACATTACAAATTCGAAAATATGAGAGCATATTGCAGCGAGTGCATTACGGACACCATGCAATTTTAGAGTTACGTTAATCCCTTTCGAATGTGGAAAATTAATTTTATGTACGAATTTGTTTGTAAATATTTTCTGGCTCGAAATAAACCTTTGTTTTTTGTATAAAAAAATTAAACGTGAAATTTTTTATTAATATATGCGAAACCAAAGGTACTTTGTGATGCTGCAAAACTAATAAATAGGGGGGTGGGGGGAATATTTCATTCACCACTTGCTCATAAGTCAAACACACACACAGACAATCACATACATACCGACCCACACAAAGCCCGAAATATCCCAATTGCAGGCGAGAATCATAGACGCATTAAAAAACTATTAAGAAAAAAGCACACTAAAAGCAGTGGTCACGAGTCCTTTTACAGAAGTAATCTAAAGTCATGCACAGTCATAATCTGAGCTCGCGCACACGGCCAGCCGCGCTGCACGAGGTGTTGAATTGGACTTCGCCCTAGCGCCATTGAAGCAGCTTGTTTTATTTCTCACGCAAGCCAACATTTCTTGATAGGATAATAAACACAGATATCTGCACGCACGCGTCACACCAGGGTAGACCATTTTGCATTTAACAGGTACCATTTCGCACAAGATGCGTTGTTGGCCAGTTCTATAACTTTTCAAATATATACCGAATCGGGTCATTATTATTCTCTTCGTAATCCAGCAAACAACTTCTTTCATCCTTAATGCATATGCTTATAATTATTTCCACGCCGATGTTCACAGTGGTCAGTTAATGGTAAACTATTTAGGAGGAAAAAATCTAAAAGAATTTTCAACCAGCTCATACTTGCAAATATGAGTTTAAACATCCTTTCATGAATAAAATATATAACTCTTGTTGCAACAGGAAAACCTTAAACTTTTGGCCCTGATTTTTTATATATTTACACACACACACACGTATAAACACAAATTTAGGTAAGAGAAAACCGGCTACCCATTGCAAAAATTGGGGGGGGNGGGGGGGAATGCCCAGTAATGATCTTAGCATAATATGCTGCTACATTCCCCCAACAGTGATACATATTAATATTTCTTAATCGAAGCGATATTTAGGGGTTATAAAAACCTAGCAATTTCAGTTGTATTAATTTTGAACCTTCAGAGGAAACGTCTTTGTTGACACACCAAAAACCTGACCATTAAAAATAAATAAATAAATAAATAAAAGCCGTTCAGTACCTAAAAACAATTTATTTTAAATTTACAGAACATGCGTAACAATATCAGAGCAAAACACTGATTTTAAAATAGTCCCCAGTTCTTTATGAACCTGCAGAGATTCATACGCATGTTTGCAACGTTTCAGCCCAGGCATGCCAACGTAACACATATACATACGAATGATAATTTTTCGAAAGATCAGAAGCGACAGCTAAATAACCCATTATCGGTGTTCACAAACTCTGTGCACCTCCATCATTCCCAGAAAGAGTTACTATGCCTGCTAGCATACTTGCGCTCGATCAGCCCCTCGTGATGCCATAAAGATGCAAAATCTCGTATAATGCAAATCCATAAGCAATAACTTCACAAAATAATATAAAAAATACTCATGTTTACGCACATGAGGTTTATTACCCACGCAAAATTAAACAAAGCATGAGGCTGCAGGACAGATTACCCAGGTCAGAAGGTTTAGTGCAATCTGATTAGTTATGAATATTTGGACACATCAGTTCAGGCTCCCAATCGAAAAGGGCATCCCAGGCTCATTTTGCATCGACAACCTTTTCCACTGTGTCACATAAGAGGAAGACTGTAATGGCTAGAGCTCTCGTTTCCCATCACTGTACTCATACAGCATAATTTCTTTTGTACACACATTTTTGCACAGGAGGTCCCTCAACACCAGCCCTTTATTCAGTCGGCCTCTTCCCCCCAAAACGACGAGACAAGTTTGATTCCTGGCATGGTCGCTTCCAGATTTTCACCCTTTAATTCCTCAAAAACATTATTCCTTCCTCAATTCGTTTGTTTAGCAAACAAAACTCCGCTGACTTAAACAGCCCGAGAAAGTCATTATACTCCAGATTTAACTATATTCCCAGTACCGTACTTTATCGTTCAATTTTTCTTAAAACACACCTATGCATTAGATTTTAAACATTACTTTAATAATAAGTCCTTCAGAAAAGCAGTCCAGCAAGGTACAATAAACAAAAAAAGCACAAACAACTAAGAACACATAAATGTACTATCCTACTTTTTCCATGCATTCAATCTTAGCATTTCTCTGATGTTTGCAGGTGATGGATAGTACATAATGGTTTCATTCAGGGGACACTGTGTGTTTTGAGTTGAGAGAGAGATTATCAGCTAAAATGGGCCAGGGCGTTTAGGTCGGCGACAAAGGTAAAATATCGGATGCTTAAATTTCCTAATGTACTGATTTTAAACTTGGGAGAACATGTTTTTAATGAGAAGTGTCTAAACCTTGGTTTGGAGGAATGCTTTTGTTCCTTAACTGTGGTTATCGCATACCATGATGGGTAGCGAAGTGGTTTTAACTATGTTTTTAGATTTTTCGAGAAATAAGTATTTCATAGAAATCAGCAAAACGCATCCGTACACGGCACTTTATTTATAACATCCTTAATTTTTTAAATAATTAAGTTCGTAAGTTTATATATATATATATATGGCGGACGGTGGCTGTAACGCATACCAAGATGGCGAACTGCACCGTACAAGATGGCAGATGGTTGCACCTACCAATATATTGGACTGCATCGACCAAAATTGCGGACGACTACACCGATTAAAATGGCTGACGATGGCTGTGACGCCTACCAAGATGGTGGACTGCACCTACGAAGATGGAGGAATGTATATATGAGCAGAGGGCTGTTGGGGACATCCATACATTTTAGTTTTTTTAAATAAATATTTAAATATATTTTAAATTATTTGTTAAAATTTTTCTTATATATTTATGTATATATTATTTGAAAGGTTTTAAATTTTTTTTAAATCAAAGGTAACCGGGTTTAAGATCAAACGTCACTGGGGTCAAGGTCAAATGTCAGGGTCAAGGTAACATGTATCCTAGATGGTCGCCGACCGACTGGGATGACAAGGCACGTACAGCTCCCACGCTCCGGTCCCACGTCCCGAAGTACCAAAGCCCTTATAATCCCTCTACTCGTACGAATATGGGAAATACAGCCGCCAGATACCATAGTCGAGCATGAGAGAGACTCTCCAAAGCTGAATATGTTTTACGACCTTTTCCGACAGCAGGTCTACGATCCATTCTTTTGCTCGGAAAATACCGTTAAGGGAATGTCATATCTGGATATGATAGAGATCATGCTATTTTCAACTATTACGAGAAAATGTCGATGATTTCATTTTTTAACTGAACGGAGCACCACCGTAATGGCTACTGCATTCCATAAAACATCTCACCAATGAGCTTCCTGAATGATGGAATGGCCGTAAGGGGGTTACAGATCGCGCTTTGCACAATTGGCCTCCAAGGTCACCTGATCTCAGCTCATGTGATTTTTACTTGTGGGGGTTTGTGAAAGACTTCGTCAATGTGCCTACATTTCAACAGCTGTGGGTGAACTGCGACGTCACATAGCAACAGCAGTGACTGCGGTAACATCTGACGTTCTCGCACGAGTACGGGAGGAGTTTGACTACCGCTTAGATGTATGCCGAGCGTCCAGTTGAGGGCACGTCAAACATTTGTGAAAAGCTAAATTAAAACTTTGTATTCTTAACGTATTTTTTAATATTCCAAAAGTATTTACGAGCATATATGTAAATGTTATAGCCTTGTGAAATCGGATGAATCTTTTTTACACATACTGTAAATGACTTTCGGTAAATACAATTGTTGTTTATCGGGACATTCTATCGTCCCCCAAACGTTAAAAACGACCTTTTGTTCCACTCTGTTTATACAGTTGATTCAACTAAATATTTTGTTGACATTCTAATTTGATTTTGCCCAACACAGGAGTTTTGTTTATTCAAGCGGGTATTTTAATAAAAAAAATACAAAAATTGTTTTGCTTGAAATTTTATTTACTCGAGGAAAATTTTTTATTAGGGTTACAGAATATTTATACACATGTATTTGGTTGCCTGGAAGAAACCTTTCTCTCAGTTTGGGCTCGCTCTTATACATTAGCAAATAAGTCACTTACCCTCCTTCTTCTTGTAACTGTGTATATGTCGGAACACGCGTGAGTGCCGTCACAAACTACAGCTTATTTTGGTTTGCGGGTTCTACTTACACTTCTGGTTCCCGCGCGCTCCGTTATTTTCCATTGGTACCTTCACAGATAGTGGGCAGAGCTACAGTTAAAAAAAGCGTTGACATTGTTTTTTAATAGCACTGAGTCAGCATGCCCCATTTATTTTATAAATTAAGCGGGTATGGTTTTGTTACTTTTTTCCGAAGTGGTCTGTATCGTTAATCCATTTTGCGTGGGCAAAATTCGCGGTCCGCGTTCTTGCTTGTGGCTGGCGCCACGCGTGATGACGTAGTCATAACACCGTGAGCTGGTGCGGTATATATGCGAACAATTTTTTTACAGTTTGTATCACCCAGAGCAGGTTTGACTTCACCTGATATGCAGAAATGCTTACTCTTTGTGTTAAATTTCGGAGTAATTATTGAGAATGTATGGCTGTGCAAATTTTACTTTTCACGAGTTGTTTGATACTTCTTGTACATATTTGTACTATGAGTTATTTGGTCTTTGTAAAAAAACATGAACGTATTTATTTTTTAAATTGTGTATTATGCTATTTGTGACAATATTTTTCACATATGTGGGTCTAATACAGAGAGGGCAAATATCTTAACTTCTCTTACTTTATTGTATTGTAATATAACTTCAGATCACAAAAGTTTAAATCAGCAGAAATTTATATAATCCGATGTAGTGTATTACGCCGAACCTTAATTTGCTGACGCTTTGTTTACGGTAGTAACATTAATTCCAGAAATGTACCGAAATATACTTACACATATACAGAAACTTTAACCATCTTCAAAAACGTATAATTCTTAAATTTACGTTACTTTCCAACAGTCTGTAAAATAATAATTTACACAATTTTACTTTATTCGTAAGGCCTGTTAAAAAAATATGGGTTACTTCTTGATTACTATACTATCACAAAAAGATAATATAAATATGTCAAGTTTTTGTGACTAAATTAACATTTTGCCTGGCAAGTAGCTTGTAATTCGAGTTAACGAATATTCAAAAAAGCTACTGGAAGAATACTGTATATCCTAGATACAGTTATAAATGTCAGTTTAGTTTCTCGTCGTGTGACTGGTTTTGACATGTAAAAACATTCTGAATGCCCGTATTATTTCTGAGGTATTATAATCTTATTTTATTGGAGACAAATAACTATAAAAATATGAGCTTCGAATGGGAAATAGAACTACGAATGGTTTCACTGTTCTTTTTTAAAGTTCATATTTAGCCACTACTAAGCTTTACACATTAGAATTAATAAATTCTGCTAACAGAAGTTGTATTTTCTTAAACAAAATTGTAACTATTTTGTAATGATATCTGTAGTACGTAAAATTTAACAAAGTTGTTATTTTGTATACTGTTCATTTAGAAACATTCGTATTGATTTGATCTCGCGAACTAATGACTAAAGTTGTTTATAATTAGTTTATTAAGACAATCTTGAGTTTCCCATAACATCCGAACTTGACTTTCAATCAAGTACTAAACAGAGAATATATTTTGAAATATTTCCGGACAACCTTTGCCAACCTCCCTACCAATTCTTTGGAGATATTTAATTGAATTGGTTATCTGGCAGTCTGGAGCCTCAAAGGAAAATAAAAAGAGTGAGTGGGCGTTCGAGGGTGGAGGGGCGAACATGCGGAGTGTTTTGGAAAGAAGGAGTTATCAGATCGCCAACTGGGCCACTTTTCTCTGCCGCTGACAAGTGGCGCTCTCGTTAATTAAACGAGATACTCCTCCCCCAACGTCCCTCCCCCTCAAAAGCAACCGTCTCGCTCGGAGCTGTCCTTCTCCCCAGCTGAGGAAAGTCTGCAACCCCATTTCTTCTCCGCGGACCCTGCCCGCACCTCATCATTTGGCTCTTTTCAGGACTGCCGATTCAATTCACTTCCTGCCTGCCCACTGGCCTGGTACACTCCCCCTAGCTCGCGGCAATCCACTCACCCCTACGGCAGCTCAGCCAGCCAGCCATCCATCCATCCCTTGACAATAATAACACGAGCCCCCTACACCCTTCCCCGACCACCTCCAAGTCTCAAGGCTGCTAGTCCCTAACGAGGACGAAGATCCCCTCGGTTCACTCCCTCGCTAGGCTAACTCGGGCGCTCCACCAACAGAGTCTGAGATCGCGTTATGAAAAATTCAACTCCACTCTCACGAACACACGCGTAAAACCCCTCCCTCCTCACCCCTTCTTGACCTCTACACATTTTCTGCTCTCCTCTTCCTCCCTCGAAACATATCCACCTTCCTCTCAGCTCCCTCGTCCTCCCACTTTTCTTCAAATTCTTCCCTCCCTCGGTTTTCCCGGCTGGGCGAACAGTGCGGGAACAAAGATCCTGCGAAGGGGCGCAGCATACAAGGGTAGTTCCTTACGCTCCGCCTGCAGAACCGGGCTTAGATTATTTAGCAAGTCGCTGGAGGCGGGCGTGATGCATAAGTGAGGTAAGGCAGGGGCATGCCTTGGAATAGCTTGTTTTGACCAGGGGCGATATGTGGAAAGGAGGGAGAATTGCACGCGGGAGTTAAATCTGGTAGAAAAACTAAGACTTGTCCTGGAAAAAAATAGCAATACCTAATTTTTACAACCAAACAATGCATGTATTGTGTGCGCATATGCGTCGGAAATTGTACTGCATACATTTTGATTTAAAAAAAAAAAAAAAAAAGCTCTATCTTTTGTAGTTCCCCGTCATCTTACTGTATATACCTGATATATAAGATGTGTTTCTTAAATGTAATTTCTTGGCCTTTTATAGATGTTTTATAAAACCTAATTTTATTTATATCGGTTTACCATTGATTGTACACACGACAGCACAAAATGAGCTCACAGCCTTTCAGTGGTAAAACAGTGCGTTGAGAAACATCACCGAATATAGTTAATTTACAATTAACTTTTAACCATTGTTTTTTTGTGAATATTATCAATTACATGAGAACCTAGTACAATTTTCAATATTTATGCAAGATTCTTAATATAACTACGTGAATTAAACATATTATCAAAAATTTTAACCATTTTAATGATGTAACGTAATATTAGTACTTCTCACGCAAAGACCAATAAAATCGCTGACACGTAGCTGAAATTTGGCGTTAAGGAAACATTAAATGCGAATTAGCCATGACCGTTTCATAACTATAGGTGAATTAGTTTCATTCGCATTTGTTAAAATTGTTTTTATAAATTATTTTTAGCCAGCATACGGCATTTGCCATAATTGTGAAAGTTGACAACTTTGCCGGTGGTTGGCGCATGCCCGACCGCCAGGAAGCACACGGAGCGGCGAAACACCGCAGATTGCACTGCGCTGTCACGCCCGGGACTCGCGTGTTTTTCCCGCGAATGGCCGGAGTATATCACGTGCGGACAGGTCGAGCTAATTAAGCGCATCGCGGCACGCGCGCCGCGGAAACCCTCGGATTTCGCAGCAGCGTCGGTTCCATCCAGGCCGCGTAAATAATTCACGGCCGCCCTACGCGCAGCTCTCGCCCTTTGATGTCGACCGATCGGGTTCGCCGCCGACGTTTAAACTTGCATGCGTGTTATTAGTGTCAGCTCGGGCCGTCCCTACCCTCTGTAAAAAAACACACCCCTACCAGGCCACCCAGCCCTTCCCTTCGCCCCGTCCGCCCATTATGTTGACTGCGGCGCTCATTAATTATTGTATGCAAATTTCCTCGCGCGGCCGTTGTAAACATAAGCGGCTGGGCGTTGTTAAAGGGCGGGAGGTGGTGGGGGTGGCCCGTGTCATGAAGGGGTTGTTCAGGCAGAGCTGTTGGAGGGAAGGGAGGACTTGATACAACGGCACGACCTTGCTGCGACCTTGGCGTCGTCGAGTAAACAGCCTTTTGCCTCCCGTTACCCTAGCTAGATAAAACTGGGGAGCTACACGACCCACTTACCTAGGAGGCTGCTGCCCAATTTTACTATGTAAAAAACTGTAAGCGTTAATCGTAAGCTGCAGTAATTCTCGAGTTTAACAATGAGCTACACGACCTGCTTAAAATTTAAATATGATTATTCGAATAAAATAAACTACACACATTTGGTAGTTTGAAATATATCTGCAGAAAACACCTATCGCAATATACGCATTTCTACTATGTAAAAATTATGTTTTTGGTGGAAATAACACTTTGTACCTAAAAAACTAAAGTAAATATTTGCTGTTCACAGGTAGATAGGTAGGGCTTGACGTTTCTTCGACAGCGAGGTCATTAGAGACGCAGCAAGTTGCTCAGAGAAGCAAGAGCGGGGAAGGAATCGGTGATATCATGTTGTAAGGATCCATCCCAGCATTAGTGATCTCGGGAAACAGTGGAAAACCAAACTCAAGATGGCCGGACCTGTGTTCGAAACGAAGTCCTCCCGAATGTGAGTCCAGAATTTAACCGCTGCGCTACTTCGCTCCGTTGCTGTTACCAATTAAGTGAAGAGTTTTCAAATCAAACAAACGAGAAAATTCCTGTCTTGTTATAATGTAAAAATCTATGTTGTTTCTTATTTATTTTATTTTTGTAAAGGCGTGCCTTAAGAGTAATGATGCATCGCATATAGGCAGAAAGGTGATGTTTTAGCGCGTACGTTGGCAACACTGGCTCCGATTTTAATACTTTTACTTCCCACCTTCGGGCGTTAGTCATTTCTACGCTAAGTCTGGTTTGAACAGCACGCCCTTACAGTTGCTGCGCTGATTTAGTATCTTTCAAAAAGTGAAATTCACTGCGCCATAATTTTACTTGATGCAAAAGTTGGGCGCCCAGCTGGTATTCATAGACACTGTTTCCATTTATGAGAATATTATGAATCTACAAAATGTAACGGTGGGTGGCGTAAATTCTCTGGATGAACAACGTTAAGTTATTAAAAAGAACATAGGAGAGGTGGGCCATTTGCGTTCTCTGATGAACATGTGCAAAAAAGAACTGAAGACGCAATTGGTGGAAATAGGTGTTTCACAGTAAGAGAGTTGTATGAAATAATTCTTAAAGTATTGTGCTTGCTGGCTATTCATATTGTTAACGGAAGAACGCAAAAAGAAACGAATGAGCTTCGCACTTGACTTCCTGCCACAGTATGCACACGAAGGAAATGATTTTCTTGATAAAATTGTAACGCGTAGTGAAACATGGGTTTATCACCATATTCCTGAATCCAAGCAACGCTCACTGCAATGGCGTCATACACATTACCCACAAGTCAAGAAATTAAAAACATAAATTTCAAAAAACAAACCTTGGCGTCTGTTTTTTTGTACAGAAAAGCATTCGTCCAATNCGTCTGTTTTTTTGTACAGAAAAGCATTCGTCCAATTGACTTCATAAACCCTCCCCCATCCACCTACATTTGATGCTGCTGAATAATGCCAAACCTTGCCACTCCTTCGATAAACCATTCGAAACAAACGGGGGAGAATGTTGACATGTAGAGTCCCCCCTTTTTAAGTGGCGAACCAAATGTCCGGCACACTTTCTTACAAAACCCACACCTGTGCCCTTTNTCACTGCAATGGCGTCATACACATTACCCACAAGTCAAGAAATTAAAAACATAAATTTCAAAAAACAAACCTTGGCGTCTGTTTTTTTGTACAGAAAAGCATTCGTCCAATTGACTTCATAAACCCTCCCCCATCCACCTACATTTGATGCTGCTGAATAATGCCAAACCTTGCCACTCCTTCGATAAACCATTCGAAACAAACGGGGGAGAATGTTGACATGTAGAGTCCCCCCTTTTTAAGTGGCGAACCAAATGTCCGGCACACTTTCTTACAAAACCCACACCTGTGCCCTTTAATTGCACTGCGATATGGAGGTGGGTATAAGAGTAATCTGGTATAGTGATGTGGTGCGTTATATATACTTCCATCCATTCATATCCTTACAATTCCAGGTATCTAGGAATTGATTTTGCATTAAAATTATGTCAGTATAGTGTGGCACTAACTATTTAATTTAAAAAAAATGTCTTACTTTTGATTCAGTTCCTTTGAGTCGATATCCAGCTTTGAGGATGTCCTCCAGATATATTATCAATCTCCCTCTCCTTGTAGTCAGACTTTCGGTCAAAGAATTTTCTCTAAATTGTGTTCTGTTTCCATTTCTCTTGACTCTGTAATCAATTATTCTCCCCTTCGTATTTCATTCTTCATTCCATCAGTTGCTTGTTCATTTCCGAGTCGTCATATGCATTATATTCGGTACATCAGAGTGGGGCGCAAGGTCCCCCAACTAATCAGTTAGCTCGTGATAAATTCTTTTAAACATTTATTTGCGGTTATTCGTTGTTATCGCTAAACTGTGCTGTGTAGCGGGTCTGCTCCTCTTCTAAGGTTGAATAGCGATTTCAGTCATTTTCAGTTATAGATTGTGGGTCCGCTCCCACTTATGGGTTTCGATAGAGCTTCAATTTTCTCAATTCCAGAGGTAAGGTATTTTACAGAAAGTTCTCTATTTTCTCTTATGTAGGGTTCATCAATAACCACGCATCAAATGTCTGTAAACTTTTGACAACTTCCTATGCAAATTCTCCGACATATATCGCTATCTATCTATATATAAGGTTATATATTTCTTAGGTTTTAGCCGTTATTTTATATTCACTAACATATTTTTTAATATCTTCAATCTTTGGGGATTCCAAAGTCACAAGATTGATATCTTCAAATCTACATATCGGACAAAGCAGAGAGTCCACTTTCTTAAATTCATTGAACTTGACTTTGAAGATTTAATGTCCTGTTACTACTTGTGATAATAACCAATTTTAATACAATGGAGGCGATTTCATTTTAATCCTGGAAAGTTTATGTAAACGACCTTCCCAATCTACGATCTTTCTATTCATTCGTGCAAAATTTCTAGGGTACTTCACTCTCCTCCTTTCTTGCCAAATATGCTAATCTGCCGCTTGTTTCTTCCTGTAGTGAGCCGCTCTTCTGCTAAGATATCCAGTAGGATTGCACCTGCAGTTCCTTGCAAATTCTCGGTAGATGTCGATCGACATGCCTTTCTTATTGCTAGAAAGTATACTCTTTGGGGTTTCAGTAATATTCGCTTTGTATGTACCAATTTGGCTTTGGGATACCAGACAGAAACTCCGTACAGTGCGATTCCTAAGAATACACCCTTATAGAGTGTATTCACAGCCGTGAATATCAAGTCAGTGTAGACACAGATTTTTTGATGGAAACACCAAACTCTTTATCCATGAGGTGTTCAATGTGGTCTTGGAATTGAAGTTTAGTACTATAAAGTATAAATCCAGAGGCATTTGACTTGCTATGCAATTAAACAGGTTTTCCCTTAAATATTTTAATAAGGGATCTCTGCAGACTACCTTTAACGATCGCAAAATTAGTCTCCTGTACGGAAAACTGCGAAAAAAGGAGACACTCTAATCGTAAGTTATCTGAATGTAATTTGCGACATATTTGTAATTTTGGAATCTACAAAGGAGATGTAAAACTGTTCAGGATATGTGGAATCTACAAAGGAGATGTGAAACTGTTCAGGATATGTGGAATCTACAAAGGAGATGTGAAACTGTTCAGGATATGTGGAAAAGAGAGGAAACATACATTTTGGTCAGCAAGTTGAGCATTTTGCTAAGACAAGTAATTTTAATGGAGAAAATACTACTTTTAGAGAAAATGTACTGCATTACAGTCACTGCACGAGTGGCTTATTATGTGACAAGCCATTTTACTCATTATTGATTGGTAGTAAATGTTATACACCACTTAAATGTTGAAATTGTCATAGAAACGTGGTTAAAATTTCAATTTATTTGTAATTATTAGCCAATTGCGATGTGCGCATTGGGAATAATGTTAGGTATACTTTTTAAAATTTTATATGTAATGTTAAAAAGGACAGAGAGAGCAGGAAATGGTCGTAATTGGTAGCGTCATTGGTGCCAACCCGCTCCTATTTGTGGTTTTCTTCGGACATTAAAAAAAGGTAAGTTTTCTCAGTTACACATATGATGAGAAAAGGGGGGGGGGGATGTACTCTCCCAAAAATCAGGACAAACTAGGATCCCTGATTTTTATAATGAAACAGTTTGGCATTTATGTAAAGAATTTTTTTAATTTTAACTTATAAGAATTTAATTGAGATATAAATAAAGCGACACCCGAAACAGAAAATTATGTTCGGTATTGTTTGTATTGAGAGCGCCTGAGTGGCTAGGACGTTTTGCCACGTTTTGAAGCCGCGGTCTTAGGAATTCTGTTGTGTTTTTCACACTCGCTGTCTGAGGGGCCGGGGATGTCTGGCGAAGGCACAATATCCGCAGTTTCTTTGTTGATTTAGTTCCTCGCTGTTCGATAGGTGCCTTGAGAGATCGGGGGATGGCTAACGTGAGTGCGGAGTCCGCGGTTTGATTTGATTACATAAACTACGCTCTTACACCCGAGTGGTTCGTCTGATCGGCCGAGCTTCATCGCAAAGAAGTGGACCAGATCCAGCGTCTTCAGGATAGTGATAAAAGTGGTGAACAATAGCGAACCTACTTTCGGTTTCTGGGCAACCGTAGGAAAAATTCGGGGTTGTATGATATCTAACTTCACCTCGTAAAGACCCCGTGAAACGTTTTATTAATCACTGAGGTGGCAACTCAGATCTGAATGTCGAGCTGAAAACCAAGCCCCAGTGAGATATAGGAAAGTGAACATAACACTTACTTGAACATTGCAAAAATGCAGAGAACTTTGAATCGATCATGAACAACTGCAAGTTTATATCTAATATATAAAATTCTCCCGTCACAGTGTTAGTCACTGAACTCCTCCGAAACGGCTGGACCGATTTTTATGAAATTTTTTATGTATACTCGGTAGGTCTGAGAATAGATTTATATATATTTTTTACACCCCTAAGTAATAAGGGTGGCCACTCCCAAACAATTTTTTTTTATTGTTTAAACAAAATTTTTATTTTTTATTTTTTTATGATGTGGCATCAAAAAATACATACCCTCCTAAATTTTCAACATTCTACCACCAACCCTTATTTTATATAGCGATATTAGTAATTTAATAAATTTTTATGAATTAAAATTATAAATGTTTGGTGTTTTGTTAATTTTATATTCCGTCATCGTCCACAGAGCTCCATGCCTCTTCCACTTATATACCACATCCTCACACACTTACAATAAGTTATAGTTATTTTTTTTAAATACAATAATCACTAGAAATACTTTTTATGGCAAAACAACGTTTGCCGGATCAGCTAGTTAACCATATCAAAATCGATTGAACAGCTTTACTCTCGTCTTAATGACAATTTATCATCTAAACTTTTAGAATTTTTGATTTATAAGTGTCAGCCTATCACTATAACAAATAAAACATGAAGAAACCTCTATTCAAACATGGATCATAGATAATGTACACTTTCCCTAAAGGGAAAACTAAATTCTAGCTAGTATTGGCGACTAAAACAAGTAAAACCAAAACCGTATATAGAATATAGACCTGAGATTTTATAAAAGAGTGTGCGTTAAAAATTCAGTGGGAACTTGAAGAATAATATTTTATGGCTATATAATAGAATTTGCGATACTCAATACATTGAAAGGCTTCGTAATCATTTTTACAAGGACCTACCAAATGTCTTCGAAATTTTTTGTCTCCATTATGAATTTGAGACTAACTGAAAATATGCAAAGACAACGTAATTCGATTTGTCATATTCTGTTTTATGTATATCATATATGGAGAGTAAGAACACATTTCCACGTGTTTACAGCACAGACGATTCACAAATGTGTAAATAAAAAACATCGGTAGCATCTTTTAACCACAATAGACTCAATAACTAGCTACGAAATGTTTCAAAAGCTGAATAATATTACTGCCGCACAATCTGTTTCGTCAACAGAATATTGCCGTGTCCCATTGTCTCCAAGCGTTGCTAAAAATGTGTCGCTCCTAGCATATATGGATAACTTTGACCACAATGAATGTACATCATCTGGTATTGGTGGTTATCGTGTCGCAGTGCTGGTATTTTACCAGGATGAGTTTCAGCAGCCCATAATTCAACTAACTTCACAAATATCTGTGGATAATCGCTAAAGAAGCTTCAAGAACTCCTCCCTTGTCAAAATTTAATATCGTACATGAAGTAAACGTTCATAGATGTATATGTCCCAGCTTATCACTTCTGAAACACTAGATGTATGTGCATTGAGTACCTTAGTCACGATTGCAGATTTTGCATGGTTTTCAGCACGATTTTAAACAGACAAAAATTTTTTGAAGAAAGGTTTCCCTGTAATTATGACAGTGGCTTCATGGATATAGTTAAAACCACTGAATACACAGATGAAACTAGACAAGACTAACTAACTATGGTTGTTGTCCTACTCTTCTTCCTGCTGCCGATCATGCTACAATAAACATGACCATGGCCAATTTCCAAGACGTTATGCATTTACTCCAACAATACTGTGGTTCTTTGTGGAGTGCTGAAGGCGTTTGCAGGATTGCCGAGGAAATGCAGTTGTGGTTTCCACCCCCTTTCAATAATATTTTCCTTTGTTTAGGCTCTTTTCACACAAGCAGGATCATTATTATATGTTGAGGGCAGTAACGAAGAATGAAGGATTTTGGTTCAGAGGTGTTAGAAAATATACTGAGAGAACGCCACTACTCAAGAGGAGTACGAGGAATGACTATCGTTGCAGAGGCTCTTCAGTTTTCTTTACACTAGTAATAGACGCAAATACTACCTCGGATTTAAATATCTTTTTCGGGAAAGTGAACATTAGTTATTCTCCATAATGCTTGATAACAAGGTTCTGAATTTGTTTATTCTTTATAGAAATGTCGGGTTGGCACTTGGAATTCTTGAATGCTGACAGCTCTGAAAATGTATAGCCTTTAAGATGAAAGTTAAGTTGTTCAGTCAATTTTTGAAATGTTAATGTAATTTTCTGTCTATTATGGTCGATTCAAAATTATCTTTTTTTCTGGATTATTTGAGTAAGTAATCCACTCATGCACTAAGTGTGATGCAGTGTTTCTGTTGCAAAACCATTGTTTTTATATTTCGTCGATGATCGGCGTACATACAAAATACAGTAAATAAAAACCAAATAATTAGTTTTAGTGGAAAAAAGTAAACAACTTTATGTTTAAAATTTAAATTAATAATTTAATTGTTATGAACTATATTCTTTCTTACGGTGCCAACACAAAAATAAACACAACGAAGCGACCAGTCAGGTAATACAATGTTGTATCAATTATAGTAATATTTGTTTCACTGCTACGGAAATGGTGGTCCTGAATTTCGCAGACCTGTCAGAAAGAGGCCCTCTTATACCGTATGGACCATATCCTCATTTAGAATAGTTGTCATGGTAAAAGTTTATCTTGGCAATATTTAATTGCTGATAATATTTCTTGTGTACTGTCATTCTCACATAACCTGAATATCTCCACATTTCCTTCGTACATTCTAGAATAACAAATAACACACACATTAATTTCAAACACTTGGCAATTGCGGAGTTTTCTTTTTCTTATTCCATTATTTTTTCTCGTCTGTGTTTCACTTACTTTGTTTACATATTTTGTTAATTTTACGCTTTTTCCCTAACGCAGTTATTTTGCAGCAGTTCATGTGATAAATAGTTATGTGTTCTTTTTGCAGCTTGAAGAACAGGCCATCACTTTGAATGTTTTTGGGAGGCACATTTTCAGCATAATAGACACTTTGCCCATTTACACGCGTTTCACAAATTATACACGATTATAGATTAAAACCAGTTATATTGCTCTTTTGATTTGAAGCAAGTTTAACACCATCCACTTTGTTTGGTACGTCAGTATCAGGCTACTAAAGCATAAAAGAAACAGGAAAAAAAAACTATAAATTAAAGATTTAACCATTTTTCATTAACAAAATTCAATTAAGTATTTTATTAATGAGCTATTCTATGCAAACATTCGCCAGGAACAATATTAAAATTTTCTACGTTTTCTCTAAAGTAAACGGTTTTATAGATATGGACATTTAAACACAGTAGGTCTCGAGGTGTTACGCGGCTAACTAGAAGTCCATATTAAAAGACGCCTCCCCATATGCCAAACACGTATCAAAGCTTAAATTCTTCGCTACGTATCAAGGAAGCATAATTTGAAGTCAAATTCTGTATAGCTCACGCCATTGTGCAACGGTGAATCAAC